>CM040425.1:62562810-62777784 GCA_022702705.1 Papilionanthe hookeriana x Papilionanthe teres | reverse complement strand
AATTCACTATTTTTGGTAGCGTCCATCATTTCACACCTCTCCTGAACATACATACAGTCTTCTTTAAACAACATTTTCAACTCATCATTAAAGTTCATTTCGATCTCATTTGTTAAATTACTTTCAAAACTTTTTTGGAAATAGTCTTTATTTAGATAATCAATTTCATCCATCTAAAAATAATTATCTTTTCTCTCAGCTGGACATTTCATAGTCTTTAACACATCAAAAGTGACTTCCTCGTCATTAATATTCATAATCAACTCTCTTTTTTAAACATCTATCATAGCTTGTCCAGTAATAAGGAAAGGTCTCCCTACAATAATTAGAATTTTTTTTATCTTCCTCCATATATAATACAATAAAGTCCATAGGAAAGATAAATTTATCTACTTTAACAAACACGTTTTTTATAATCCCTTTTCGATAAATGATAGATCGATCAGCTAACTGAAGGTTTACAATAGTGGGAGAAATATCGGCTAAACCTAACATTCTAAATATAGATAATTGCATCACATTAATGTTTGCTCCTAAATCACATAAAGTTTTTCCACATAATCTTTCTCTAATTGCCCAAGAAATTGCAAAGCTACAAGGATTTTTAAGTTTCTGAGGAAACTTTTTCTGAAGTATAACGCTGCACTGCTCACTTAGTGCAACTGTCTCATTATCCATAAATTTTCTTTTCTTGTTTGATATCTCCTTCATAAACTTTGCAAAACTTGGCATTTATTCTAAAGCTTCTGTCAAAATGAATATTTATCGTTAACTTCTTAAGTACTTTCATGAACTTTGAAAATTGTTTATCCAACTCATGATGTCTAAGTCTTTGAGGAAATGGAGGTGGTGGTCTTTCCAAATTGATTTTAGTTGGAGATATTAATTTTTATAGATCCTTAAAAACATGCTCTTCAGGTCTTTTTGTTTCATTTGTTTTTCTCACAACTTCTTTCTCTTTTCTAACCACATTCTCTACATCTCTTCCACTTCTTAATTGGACAGCTTCTACTTGTTCATTATTGTTCTCTTTAGGTTTGATCTCAGTGTTGTAAGGAAGTGTTCCTTGAGGTCTATTGTTAAGTGAATTATCAATTTGTCCTAGTTGATTCTCTATGTTTCTAATCGCAGCATTTTGACTTTGCAACTGGTTTCCCATTTGCAATATCACTTCTTCTATAGACATCTTCTTATCCTTAAATTGTTGATCATTGTTATGAGTTTGGTGGATTTGAAGATCTATAGTTTGTGTTCCCATGATTATTCCAACTTCTATTAGGATGTGCATGATTATTTTCCCATTTTTGGTTTACACCCCCAGTAGTATGATTTCAATTAAAATTTGGATGATTCTTCCAACATGGGTTGTAAAAGTTAGAATATGAGTTGTTTATAGTATTAAAGTTTCATATAATAAGTTAAAATCAACTATTCTTATAAAGTGAATTGAATAATGTAAATGAATGAGATGCATTAAATATTATATATACTAAATAGGAGCAATCATATTCTTTACCCTCTTTCGAGTGCATAAAGAACATTGGCTAATTTTAGGATTAGTCCCTAAATCCGTGGTTAGGCTGGGGGGATACTGACTCTCACTCCAGAGCTCACACTTCCCTTCACCTGAAGGTAACTCTCGCTTTAGTTTCCAAACACTAGGATCGAATTGGGGATTTTACTCTATCACCCTAAATTCTCCAATTCTACTCCCATTAAATTATATTTTCCTATTTATTTGCACTCAACCCCCATGAACTTCACTATGCGTGGACATTGAATGTGGTTCCACTTTGTTGAGAATTACACACCCTCTCGAGTCTTAATGCAATTACAACAAATTTTAACACTACAACGAGCTCTTTTTATAATGTAAATGAAGTGCAAGTAAAAATCATCACATTTATAATTAAAACTTCTTCTAGCATGCATCCCAATTTCCTAAACATGAATCCTACTCATTGCAAAAAAAAAAGTAAAAGGAAAATAATGAAATAATCTTCTCATGCCACTATTTCTAAAGAAGAAGAAAGAGTAAAAGAAAGACATCACAAAATACGAAGAAAACACAACGGAAAACTTCATTTTATCAAAGGAAATTCACTACATAAGTGTTTACAAAATCACAAGATAATGAAGAACACAATACTTAGTTTTTTCCCTTTGAAAGATATATTAAAATCTCTCCCACAAAGTCTCCAGCTGATCCATGCAATGCTACTACAAACCCTTACAGATTCTCTTAAAATCTCCTCACCAATCTCTCCTAAAAAGTATAAATTTACATTTCTACTCCTATTCAAAGATTTCTAAACATTCTCCACGTTTACCTAACTTTTACACCCTTTTTTATGCTTCAAATTCACTTTAAAATAGTGTATGGACGAATTTCCCAAGAAGTTCTTCAAGAAACCTTCCAAAAAGCATCCATATTTAATGAATCTAAGCCATAACTGTCCAAAAGCGCTTCCAAACTATCTCGGGTGCTGTCGGCGCTGAATAGGGCGCCGTCGGCGCCTTATTCTTGTTTTTCTCTGGATTTGGGCTTCGACGACGCTGGTTTGGCCGCCTTCGGCACCAGTCGGTGCAGCGCCACCATTTCGCTTTATTTGGTTCCGTTTTAGCTCCGTTTTGCCCCTATTCAGTTGCGTTGCATTCCTAACATCTTTACCTACATAATAAACATAAAAACAAACTTTCTTTAAAGTGTAATCTCATTAAAAAATAAATAAGAAGTGTAAAAGATATTAAATATAGAAAGACTTATCGAAACGTGTCAAGCCAAAATTTACTTTCTTGCTGGTTTTTGCTCTAAATTGCACTGTTTTTACTTCTTTTTCTCCAAGAGTCCATTTCTTGTACCTAAAACAAAAAACATACAAAATACATTCTTTTAAAGTGCAATATTATTAAATTAAGCATAAAATGTATATGTAAACTCAAACATTTTTTAGGCTTTTCACCTAGGCGTCAATCTACTAGCAGCCCCATTTGCTCCGATTGCTTTTGTATTGCTCTGTTTCCACTCCAATTCACTCGAATTGTCCTACATATTATACATGAAACAAAAAGATGAAAATATCTTTCTTTCAAATATAATTTCATTCAAAACAAGTGTTAAACATAAAAAAGAAATTTAGCATGCTACAAGACATTTCCGAGGGTACGTAAGCAACCATCTTGGTGTAGCTGAATTGGAGTTCAGAGCTCATATGATCATCTTTCACTTATCTGGAACTAAGAGATAAGGTGAAGATTGTTGTATTCATAATTTTGAATGTACTATAAGTATTTTGGTCTTTCGGCTTAATTTACTTGAATGCCCTCGTACTCCTCTATAAAAGAAACTTAAAGTCTTATGACAGTGATATGATGAGAAGTATAAAAGTTGTAGCCCCAACTAGTATTTTCTTTATTCCATTCTCTCCGTGGACGTAGGCGATTCAACTTAACGCCGAATCATGTAAATCTTTTGTGTTTGATTGTTTTTGTGTAAATTTCGTAGTTTCCACATTGTTTCTCATAGTGCATACTGTGTAACATAATGCTCTTCATATAAATTCAAGTAATATATGAGTTTTGTATCAATAATTTTGCTTGTCTATCATTTATCCAGTGAAAAAAAGCCTAGTTTCATGAACTCACACAAAGCTATTAATGTGTCCAAATAATTTGAATTTTTTATTCAATTGCTCCATCTCTATAGACCAGTCGTATTTTTATATGGGTCCAAAAAAAGGCTAATAATGCACCTAAGGCTATAATCCTACGAAACCAAATCTTATAAATACAATACATCCGAACAATTCGGACACTAAGGGTGCGTTTGGGAGGATTTATTTAGAGCGGTGGTGTTTTCAAAAATGCCACCGTCTGTTTGGAAAGAAATTTTTAGAGCCGTTTTTGAAAACTCATTTTTCATTTTGTATTAGAAGCCCACCGCAAGTAGGAGGCTGCAGTGCGCGTTTTGTTCGAGCAAAAGACTATCTTTGCTCTCTGTCTCGCTCTCTCTGCCCTAAGCTCGACTTCTCGTTCGCCTTCCTCCCGGACGGATCCGTCCAAGTCGCAATCTCCTCTCCTCTTCTCGTTCGACTTCTCATCCGTCTCCCTCCCCGATCCCACAACACAGCCCTAGGTCTCGACGAAGATGGTGGCTCGACCGTGGCGAGAACGAAGACCGGCGAGGACCTTGAGGAACTCAAGGGTTGCCTCGACCTAGGCTTCGGCTTCAGCTACGAGGAGATCCCCAAGCTCTGCGGCACCCTTCATGCTCTCAAGCTCGCCATATCCCCGAGCTCTGCGGCACCCTTAGTGGTTTTGACAGAACACTTTCTGGTCCTGTGATGATACCTGGTGCAGCTATGCCAGGTAGATTTCCCATATGGTTAAGCTCTGATTTTATGTTGTAAATGCATGTTTTAACTTGGCAGCTAACTAGAAAATTCATTTCAATCTCCTTGATGTTGCATGGGTGAATAATAATTATTTAAAGCTTAGTTTTGCTCTGTTATTTCAATCTCCTTTCCAATCAAATTTTTTTAATGTTGTTGTTTTGCTTTCCTTGATGTAATGGCTAAATTTTCGTGGAATAGGGCAGATTATTCAGAATGGGGACAAATTTGTCGTTTAATCTAGAACAACTGCTAATTCAATTTGTTTTACAAACGTTCAAACCAAACAGACAAACAGATTATCCGGACAATCTGATTATCAGTAGATTATCAGGATAATCTGCTTATCCTGATAATCTGGATAATCTGCAGCTGCGCCAAACAGACCCTAAAGCTCATAATCCTCCTCTCAGAGTTTAAAATTAATTACTGCCTTGCATAATGTATAAATGTTTTTTCGTAATAAACAGCTTCAATTGCATGCATAAGGATAAGCTTATGATTTTATTGTGTAGTCGACCTCTGAAATGGCTTAAAGTTATGGAGCATTTACATACATACCATCCAATTCTAATGTATTTACAAATGTTGTAACTCCTAAACTTTGCTTTTTATATTTATACCACAAAAAATTTTCATATCACATCTAAAATATTATTATCTTAAATATAAAAAAGTGAACTGCACATTTTTATGTAGAGAGATATGGTGCCATATATATGCAAAATTGAAGTTTAGCTTTTAGATATGTAAATACATAAGAATTGAGCGCTATAAAATCATACTTCACTTATTGAAGGTTAAAATGTTGGTATTTTTGATATGATCTGAAAGATTAGGTGGTCTAAATATGAAAGAATAAAGTTTAGGGGCATCATATATAAAAGCATATGAATTTTCTCTTAATTTAGGTTTTATAAAACATTAAAAATAATCCTGCAAACACTAAATATAATTTTACATCATATGGGCCGTTTGGTTTTAGGGGTGTAAACGAGCCGAACACGAGCGAGCCAGGCTGGCTCATGTTCGGCTCGTTTATATTTCGAGCTGAAAAAGTGTGTTCGTGTTTGACTTGTTTGCTTAGCGAGCCAAACACGAGCTGTTCACGAACAAAGTCATTTTGACATCCCTAATCACGTAACCATAAGACGTTAAGGGTTGGAGTAAGACTTAAGAATTATTATTTATATTAAAATATCATTTGAATCTAATTTAATAATTTTTATTATATTTACTTCATTAATAATTTTAATTGATTATAAATCTTTTAATATTTTTAAAAATACTGCTCATCAATATATATATATATATATATATATATATATATATATATATATATATATATATATATATATATATATAATTACGGAATAAGTATTTCGAGTCAAAACTTGCCGAACACGATCGAACAAATCTTTGTTCGTGTTCAGCTCGTTAAGACTTGTTAACTTAGTGAACGAGCCAAACACGAGATTCTTAAACGAGCCGAACACGAGCTGTTCGCGAACAACGAGCCGTTTTGACAGCCCTATTTGGTTTGCTTCGTTGTTAGGGTAAAACAAAAAAAAGAAAAACCAGACAATTCCTATTTATTTTACTTATCAAATATCTAAATTTAATTTTTATATTTATACCAGGTTATATGCTTGAAGAGCCGTATGTTCACTTCTTAAAACTTCATAATAGAGATATTTTTGATATGATATAATTAATTTTTATTGTATAAATATAAAAATAAAAAAAAAGAGAATGCTAGATGTGTAAATATATAGGAATTTTGTGCTATGCGTACAAATTTCGCATAAAAAGGTATTATTTCTTTTTAGAAGTGTGAGAAGTGATATTTTTTTCCACCTGTCACAAGATATTTTGGGTTAGTTTAGCTAACAAGTTTCTTGTACGTGTGATCCATATTCGCCGAAGTATTAGAATAAATGAGTAATATAATTGATAAATGGTATTAAATAATATAAAACATTAAAGAAGAAATTTGTACATTATGATGTATTAATGGAAAAATTTATTCTGCTTCTTTATTTTACAAAAAATTAATTGGATATTATAATTAAATTAATATTTATACGTATTATAATAAAAAAAATAAATATGTGCTAATATTTACGCGTTATATACTAAATACAGTTAAATCTTTAGATAATATAATTAAATTATTTACTATCATTAAAAAGTAAAAGAAACAATAGAGTTTTAAGAAAGTATGAGAAATACCTACCGTTTAGAAAATCAAAGCAGACTCGCCAGCAATCGATTCAATTACGAATAAGTGCCTGGTTCGGTCTAAATTATATAAAAAACCCTTTCTGTCCGTAAACCGCCCATAATTGGTCAAACCGACGGTTCAATTGTAGAACGGCAAATCGGTCGAACCACGAACCAGCTACGCACGATAAAGTCCCAACCGATGCAAGGGTACCCCATCACGGCATAAGAGGGCTCCTCTTACATAGGAAAAAAAATTGCTTACGTCAATCGAATCTTATGCAAGATAGTGTGTGGAATGGGCTAGCTACGGAGGTTACTGAGGAGTTACTAAGCATGTTGTAATCCCGCATGCACTCTCTGCGTAACTCCAGCAGAACTCACTCAGTAACTTGCGCTGTTCTCTATTTCATCTAGTTATAGGTTACAGAGGTTACAAGATTACATGAAGGTTACACTGGAGTTATACGGAGGGTTTAAGGGAGTTACAACACGCTCAGAATCCTCAGAACCTCCGCAGTAACTCCCGTAACCCATTCCGCACTCAACTCTGCGTACAATTGAGGTACGCAATTATTTTCCCTTACACAGGCTTCTGTTGCAGAGCTTTACGACCTTCAAATACTAGCAGATGGAATTCTTAATTATTATCAATTTATTCTTTATTTATATTTATCATTATTACATCATTACTTTTTATTTACAACATATTTAAGTAATATTTATAATTATTCATCATTCAATTTAACTCTCTAGGTAACTCAGATAGAACAAATAAATTTTAAACATTTTCTTCTTTCAATTCAATTTGATGACCCGTCCAACTTTCAAAACGCAGAATGGCAAAAGCCCACGTAAAACAACATATAATACAACAGAATATTCTTGCTACCGCACTTTGGTGGACGGTAGGAATCCCCGCTCTTTCCCGGAAGCCGACCTCCCCGTCTTTGTTTTCAATCTCCTTTAAAAAGCAGCATTCCACCTCACATATGGCATTTGATTTTGGCTACTTGACAACATCATAGCCCAGCTTCCTCTTTCCTTCCACCTCTCTTCGAAGACCAAACTCTTATATAACTTTCCTTCTCTCCTCTCCTCTTCCATCACTAACTCAGAGCTAAGCTTTCTTCTTGAACTCCTCCTCAATCTCTCTTACCAAAACTTCCAACAGGAAAGAGAAGCTCATGGAGAAGAAGCCTGCAAACAGTCTTCTTTCTTCAGAACTCATAGCTATTCTCGTCTTACAGTTCTTCGTTTCTTGTTTTATTAGAATACTTAAGCTATCTTCAAGTTTTCTTTCCCTTCCTAACCGTTCAAGAATTGACAACGAGCAAGCAGAATCAAAGGGCCATCTAAAGGAAGCAATAAGAACAGAACAGGAAATACTCATATGCAGAGAGGATGCGGAGTTGGTCATGAAGAAGATGGGGCTGATCGGAGAAGATGAGAAGCTGAAGGAGTTCATGGTGTCAGAGGAAGTAGTTTCCATGTTCGAAGAGAAGGAGCCAAGTTTAGAGGAAGTAAGAGAGGCTTTTGCTGTGTTTGATGAGAACGGTGATGGGTTTGTGGAAGCATGGGAGTTGCAGAGAGTCCTCTGCAAGCTTGGGTTTGTGAGAGAAGTTGGATTGGATTTGTGTAAGGAGATGATTTTGCTGCATGATAGGGATGGCGATGAGAGAATAGACTTTAGTGAGTTTATCAAGTTGATGGAGAGCAGCTTCAGCTGAATAGTTAGTTGATGATGGCTTCTCTTCGTTGTAATTTTCTTTTTTCTTTTTTTAGGTAATTTGATGTATGTATATTCACCGCAAGATTTGTAATTAAAATTTAAAATAACGTTCAAAGGGAAAAGAAGGAAACTTGGAATTTACTTCTATTTTCTGTACTTATAATTTAAACAGAAGTTTTCTTAACTGATTTTGTGAAAGTTTAAAGAGATATATTAGCAGGATTTCCTGTAGAGGCAGAGGACAGAACATAGAAAATTAATAAAATTCATAGTATACGATAATGATTAATAGACTTGGGATTTTGTAACAACTTTGCCTATAAAAATATTGAAAATTTGGTTCTTATAAGTCCTGCTCAAACGCCTAATCTCCCTTTCTGTCTCCGAAATTTCTTTTTTCACTAATTAGCTATAGTCCTCTAGCATGTCTGCCCACACATCTCACAAAAGAGGCAGTTCCGTGGAGTGGCAGTCCCGTGGAGGTGATGGTAGTGGTGTTGTGGATGCGTTGGTGTCTTTTGTATTTTTTTTCATCAATTTTTGATGGCACATAAGCGAATTATTTGTTTGAGGATACGGGACTATGTTCAATTTCTTGTTGTCGAAGAAATCCTGTCAGAACTCCAGGTGCATAACCTCAGCATGAAATCAGGACCAGTACCAACTTGAGCAGACCTGGAACTATATTTCATGCATACCTAGCTTCCCATAGCTCAAGATGTCCATTTTTGAGACCATTTAGCGCGTGTTGAGGGGCACACTTCTGAGGTCATTCTGCTAGACTTTGACTATCACTTCGATGAAGGTCGATCGGCATTTTGTTTGTCAGACACTTCCAGTCGGACCAAGGGATCCCATTTATCACGTCACGCACGAAACATGCATAAATTGGCTCGATTGTTTATGAATTTGTTCAGAAGAACCTGGATGACGAAACTAACTCCACGAGCACGTCTGCAATGTTGATTTTACCGAGATAGGACACCCATATTCATGGGATTTTGTGCACGGGCATATATATATATATATATATATATATATATATATATATATATATATATATATATATAAAGCTTAAATCCCTTGCAAATGATAGAATAAAAGGTCTTCATTGAGTTTCACTTGTAGGCCCTACAGAGTGGCCTCCCTTTCACTAGATACATAAGGGACGGAGTACCACACATGCCGCCGCCGCTGCCGCCTCTTCGGCCACTGTATCCTGCTGGTGAACCTTCTCTCATCCGTGCTTCTCTTCGCTGATTTTATCCACATATCAAATAGACCTGAAATACTCGCTCGGTTCCCTCTCGCTGCTCCAATGCTGGGCTCCCTTAGCTCCCCTCTTCACCAGCGACTCTTGTCGTTGTGCCCTTCTCTCGCTGATGCCAAGTCCCGAAGCCATGGAGGCAGTTCACATCTTCCCTTTTTCACTTCCTCCTTCATCCTTCTACCCGTGACTCTCCTTGCCAAGACCATTGTGGCAAATAAGGAAAGGAAAAGACGGGATCGTGACACAGAAGTTTGAAAACTCTCACCTTTTTTCTCCCTTTACATTGCTCCTACTCGAAAGCATGGAGGATGGTGGAAGGGAGGTTAGGAAATCTATGGCCATAATCAGTGAGAGCCAGATGTATAAAATGAACAGCTTTATTTTATCCAAACTGATCATACGAAAAGATCTAGGTCAAAATAAGGCTTCATCCTTCTCCAAATTTGACACGAGCAAACCTTCTCGGAATGGTATGTATCGGTCATATTTCTTTGCACTATGATCATTTATTTTAGGTACTTGTATACCTCCTACCCTCACTTGTTCATTCCATTATTTCATGCATGTTTTATGAGATGCATCTAAGTGTGATTCAGGTGTCGACTACTTGGACAAGCAAAGAGAATGCGCTCACAATCATTGCAATGGTGAGATCCCTTTAAAACTCTCTCATTTTTTTCTAGCAAGCCATCCAGGGCTGTTTGATAGAGATTTCAGGGCTAGAATTGTGTACTAGACGAAACTGATAAATTAAGTAGCCTTTCGTGGAATTTTCCATACGAATCCAAGTGATTTCTTATAACCTTAGCCCTAAATCTAAAAGGTCAAAGTTATACTAATCTCACTGTTTGTTCCAGTGGCTTCATTTGGATGGATATTTAAAGCCGATCGATCATGTAAGTGAAGGCATCTCTTTGGTCTTCGTTCTCTCGGTAGAGAGCTCTCCTCATGAGAAACACTCCGCTTTATGACGGGCAAATGGAGGTGGACGTCATGTTGCCTCACGCAATATTCCAAGATCCTATACAAGGTCGGTAGGATGAGTTTGGCATATCGTCGAATACTTTTGGATTACATTGCTTGCATGATCATTCATAGAGTCTTGCATATTGCATGTTGATTGTGTGATCACTTTCGGTTCAATTACCATCCCGGCTCGATCGACTGATCACCTCTTCAATTTGATCAGCCGCCCTGCCATGATTGACCAATCACTTTGGGTTTGATCGGCCTCACCAGCTCGATCACCCTAGCTTTTTGGGTTTTATCAATCGCCACAGCTCGATCACTCTATCCTTTGGGCTCGGTCAGCCGCTCCGGTTCTATCACGCCTTAAGTTGGGTTCGATCAGTCGCCCCGATCCGATCACCCGATCACTTGGGTTTAATTGGCCGTCCTGGCTCTGTCAATTCTTCTATCTGTTTTGGTCGACTATCACAACTAGATTGACCGATGACTCCTGTCCTGTTGGCCATATTTGAGTAACTTCACTTGATCGGTGCATGCTTGTGTGCATTTGCGCTTCTTTGCATCTTGTTGATTGTGGTGTTTGCCTATTGCATGCTCTTTCATGTGTATAAAAAATCATTTTTGGCTTAGTGTATATGGGATATATTTCATTGTATGTGATTTGGTATTTTCTTGTATGCTACTTAGCATTTGGCATGTTTGTGTGTCTCTTTAAGCATGCTTATTTGTGTGTCTCTTTGAGCACCCTCACCTGCAACTATCTTTCCTACATACTTCATTGTTTACACAGGGCTAGAAAGTGGTCCACATTGAAGGCTATCCTTTGCGCATTTCTTTTCCATAAGAGCCGCACTAACTCACTCCCAATGACATTGTTTATAAATGTCGCGGTATCTCACGTTGTGCTTATTAAGAGTCATGCTCTTTATTCATTGAAATTGTGCATGTCACAATGTGTCTCCACCTGGGTATACGATTCTCACTTATACAAATCACACTACGCAGTATATTTGACACTTAGCATCTTTTATATGCTCGCTTCTTTGTCTTGCGTGCTTGTTGCACTGAGTAATGTTTTCATGTACTCATTTGGGCGTTTCTCAGGCACGGGTAATTCCTACTGAATGGAAACCCATTTGTAGAATTTGATGGCTCATTACATAACATCGGCTTGGTTTTTAGGGGATGTGTAATTCCTCTTTATAGGTAACATGTACCCGGTATATCCGCGTTGTGTGTGTCATATGCATGTGACATTCTTGCATTCATATTTGCATGATGTGTGACTCGCCCTTTGGTGTTTGTTGTGATTATTTGTGCTTTGGTCATATAATTACAATGTGCAAGGTCTTTTGCATGTTGTATGTGCATAACCCATTTGCCTTGATGCAAACCCTACTGTTAGGATGAGTAACATGTTTTTTGGTCATAATACTTTATGAGCATTGTTCGTGAGAACTCATCGAACAATGCAGGTTTTTTTATTACAATCAACTCGTATATAATTGTGCTAAGGTTCCAAGAACTCTAAAGTACATCACTTGCATGTTATAGACATGCTTTTAATGGTCATATTTTTAAAGTATAAAAAAACTGATATTTTTCTATTATGTATTATCTGCCCCACTTTTAAAATTACATAAGTTAGAACTTTAGGATGCGCTAGTTTGGCGATTGCACCAAAGTCATACAACAAGAATTTACCCCTGCATTGTGCACACACTTAGCTGTTGTGATAGGACACTTTGCTAGATGGTGAGTTAGGCTAAGATTAGGATGTAGGTAGTCTTTTCATTGACTTGGATATTGTTCTCTACTGGTTTGGTTCACATTTTTGTTTCTTTGTGTGTTTAGCGAGTGTGAGACTCACGCTCTAGTATGTTAGGGGAGGTCTTTTTGCAGAGAGCCATGTCCAGCAGAGATGAGCTATAATGATTTAAAACTATCATTTAGCTTGTAGGTGCTTTTTAGGTTAAAACTATCATTTAGCTTGTAGGTGCTTTTTAGGTCTCCTCTCACCAGGCATGGTTCAATACATTGCATGTAGATAACTTTTATGCTAACTTGATTTTCATGCAGGTCAAGTCTTTTTTCGATTTTTTATGTGTACTTTCAGAGTCCTAGAAGAGTTTGTTGTGTAAATGAGACATGAGCACAATTTTTTAGGCGCTTGAGACATGGAACCACTTGATGGGGGACAAGGAGCAAATGCTTTTATCTCATCTTAATTCTGCATTTTCTTTGATGTATAATATCTAGGATCAGGAGTGTACATACGGTGCCTGGCCACCCTTTTTTTCTTTATAAGATATGTTGCCAACCCGACGCCACCAACCCTATTATTATTTATTTGTTTAGCTTGTTTACTTTTCTGCTTCTTATATGCTTGCCAACTTCGCCATTTTTACCTTGTGGTTTGTTTGGAACCTTGCGATATAATTTATGCTCTTTAGGGACCCGATATTATAATTATTTTTTCTACAAAACCTTAATAAAAGATTAAGATTAATCAAAATTTAGGATTAAAATATTTCAATATTTAAAATCTGCACTTTACTTTTTTGCATTGTCTTTGGGCTGATTTTAAAATGGTGCATAGCATGACCTTCACCGCAGTTTGATTAATAGATCCTTCACGGTCATGACTGTGGTAGATAATTGTATCACACTTGCATGTTCGATAAGAAGCCACTTGTGCTTCTCCAACCTGATTGGCTCAACATAAATTTTTACTTAGGTGGTTGACTAGTGCGATTAGAGTGTTAGAGGCTTCTCCAATCTAAATGGGGAGTAAGTCCTTTGCTATGATTATTTTCAGCTTTGTAGTGGGACTTCTCTTTTCACTTCCTTCTAGTGGTATCCCTGTTATTTATTTAGCTATTGTAAGTACCAACTCTGTAAGCTCTACCTTTATAGGTGTACATGACTAAGAGTTTCATTCTTTTGACCTTAGGGTTATCGAGGTCGTGTTGGACGATGCAATTCCTGGATTACTGACAAAGAGTCTCTGGTTGCATTGGATCAACTACCTCCACGACCAGGTAGACTTAGGGTCCTAATAGCTTTGGATGATAGATTCGTGGTATCCTAACTCGAATATCTCTACCCGATTAAGATTACTTCTCCTTTGTTTATCTCGTTTGAGCTATGTCATTCTTTTGACACATCGTTGATGATGTATCATAGCCCTCGATTGCTAATAGGTCATCGCCCATTTGAGATACAGTGATTCACCCTCTGCTCTTATGGCCCGATTAGGACTTGGAAGCATAGTGTGAACCTTATGAGTCGATTAGCTTTTTTCATATGCCCCATATGTCGATAATCCACTACCCATCTGGGATGCGAGAAATGCACTCTCTACTCTGTGGTTTAGCGAGAGCTTTGAAAGCGTATGAATGCTCATGCGAGATGACCATCCTTTTTGGTGACCTATTTACCGGTCATGATAATGTAAGCAAGACTCCTTTTATTGAGAGTATTCTATGGTAATTAACCAAAGAGATATTCTCCTTTGGGAGTCCTCTTGACCCTAGAACAAACAATCAAATGATTCAAACAGAGCCGAAAAGAAGAGAGAGGAGAAGGAGAGGAGAAATCATAGCAACAGTTAATCCAGAGAAGTGAGAGAGAAAGAGGGAGCATTGTATCCGTAAGAATTGAGAGAGAGGGAGACTTAGGGAAAGAATCACAAAGAGGCAGTCCCGTTAGGATCGCGAGAGAAAGGGATGCTAAGGCAAGACTTGCAAGAGAGAAAGAGACAACAAGGTAATGTGAGGGTAGCCCCATCACAACAAAACGAAGGAACATTGGCCACGGGGTCGAACTCGTAGTCCTGTTTCCTCCCGATTAATCCCGTGAAGCAACTGTACCGCACTTTCCAAACGATAGACTTAGCATTCTGAAGTTGCGCCACGACAAATTATCCACTGCAAAACGTGGTCTTATTCTTTTCTTTGATTGAAGAAAATAGGGTTTCTAAGGATTTAACAAATTTTAAAAAATCTGCCAACCGGGTATAACAGTTGTATAATTGTAGTGACTACCAATATGGTCAACGAAAATTGATGGTGATCCATGGTTTCAATCTTTCTTCAAAAGTATGGAGTTAAGTTTTAGTTTCCTCCTTCGTATTAAAAATAAAGTTCTAATTATAAGAATTTTGTGGAGATATTTTGGTTAATATAGTTAAAATCTCAAAACATTTCATTAGACAGTTTCTGTCAATTTCTTTGATCATAGATTATTTTTAGTATTCAGATCCCTAACTATTTTAAAATTAAATTGTCATAGGCTTATTGAATTCATCGTTAAGCCTCTAGATTCCATAATAAGCATGTCGTATTCAGAGTTCGTTTAACACTTAGAATTCATTTTTTGAAGCTTTAATTTATACTTCAAGTGCTTATTTTGAGCGCAATTCAATTCCGATTAGACCACTTTTAATATCGCTATAATCATCTCATTTAATCATTCAGTCCAACCAAAAAGTTTCTTAAAATCTGTTGATAAAAGAATTTATTTTTGAAAACTTTTCGCTCGAAAATTGTGTCAAAATCTGTGTTTTATTAAATGAATTTCCTCATGATATATCATTATCAATATTTAATGAAAACAGATAAAAAATAAATCCTGATCCAATATATGGCTTCTTTAGAGGCACAGAAGTAAAAATTTGCACGATTTTATGTTGCTAAAATTTTGAACTAGAGTCTTATTCAAATTGTCTAAAGATATGTTGTTTATAGTATAAATTAGTAAAAACATCCCGGTGCTCCCGTTTGTGGAATATCATTTTATTGATATGAATGGGGATATAAATAATCCTTATATGAATTCCAGAATAAAAAAGATAATAAAAGGAAAGTGACATGAAAGGAAAAATGTATCACTTAATATCTCAAATAATTAATTAATATTAATTATTAAGAAATATAGGAAATAGTATAAAATAAGAAAATACATAATTGTTAATCCAAGGAAATAAATATAAAATAGGTAAGGAAATATCTCCTTAATATAAGGAAATTATTTATTTCTTACAACTTCTTGCAAGAATAAATTATTTCCTAGTATAATTCCTAACACCCCCCTCAAGTTTGGAATGTATGTTAGTAATTCTTAATTTGCTGAGTAGTATCGAAAATTGAGAAGAGTTTAGTGATTTTGTGAAAACGTCCGCTGACTGCTCTTTTGTATAGTATCAAGGTAGTAGAGTCCTTGTCTTTTTAGTTTTCTCCATTCAACGTCTGCATAATGAGCACGAGATTGGGTTGGTCTGAGTAGTGAAGAAAAAGGGAGTCGTTCAGATTATCGAATTTGCCAGATTTAGGCTTGGCTGAATTTTGAGTTTTGTCTGTCATGTGTTTCGGCCATCTTTGACTGCATGAAGTGGTTGTAAGTAGACGGAAGACTCCTACAAGTGATGTTGCAGAGGAGTTTGCAAGGAAGTTGACAATTGTGGTTGTATTTGACTACAGTTCATGCAGTGTCTGTAAGTAGACGGAAGACTCCTACGAGTTATGTTGCAGGGGAGTTTGCAAGATAGTAGACATTGTGGTTGTCTTTGACTGCAGCTTATGCAATGTCTGTAGGTAGACGAAAGACTCCTACAAGTGATGTTGCAGGAGAGTTTGTCAGATGAGCAAATCAAGGTATAAAAATAGTTCCTCCCTTCCCGCAAGAAGGTCTGCGGGAATAGAGTCTTGACAGCCCTCCAACGATTACCGTGATTAAAGGAAAAATTTGGCTATGATACCATATTGAAATTCAGAATAATGTGGAATACCAAACCTCATTTCATTGATATGAAATGAGGTATAAATAACACTTACATGAATTTCAGAATATAAAAGATAGTAAAAGAGAAATGATGTGAAAGGAAAGATATATTACTTAATATCTCTAATAATTAATTCAAATTAATTATTTGGAGATATAGGAAATAGCATAAAATATGAAAAAAAACATAATTTTAATCCAAGGAAGAGAAATTTCTTTTTAATCTAAGGAAGTAATTTATTCCTTATAATTTGCTGCGGAAATAAATTATTTCATAGTATAATTCCTAATAGATTCAGTCTCTTTTATTACTTCCAAGTGAAATTGCGTGGAATTCCATTGATTCAGATTTTTCAATAGTAGAATTTAAATAATCCGATATTTTAAATTTATACTGTAATTCCATTTCGTGATTGTTCATCTTAATTTTTGAATTTAGTAGTTGTTATCACTTCCTTTATGTATCAGTGGTCTGAACTCTATACATAAAATAATAATAAATATTTATTTATTTTCTCTTATTATTTATAATTACTTATAAATTTTTGCAATTACAAAATAATTTATTTTGATCTTAATTTTAAAACGTGCTTTAAAAATTCAAATAATTCCCCTTTTTTTCCAGTCATATTGTTGAATGTATCGCCTTTAGAATCAGATTTGTGACATCATACAACTTTTTTATTCCTATTTATAAGAGTTTAAATGGATAAACAGTTTAAAATAAAGTTAAAAATTCTTCTTGGATCATCACGGGATCCGCTAAAAGCTTAAGATAAGTTGTTCATAGTATAAGAAATTAAATTATACAGTACTCAGTGTGCCCAATTTCTTCAAAGCGTCCAATCTATCGCCTTTAACTATTGAGGCAACGAAGTCCGTCAACGCCGACAGATTAATAGCTGTGAGGACTATGACAGAAGACTGTTATCCTTCCCATGACAGTAACAGCTATAGACAGAGAACTTATCTATAAGCCAATTACTGAAGGACGATCCGTCTCGATTTCAATTATCTCTATTATTTTATTTATTTTGTTAAAGTGGCTGAGGAAACTTTTTGTTATCTGTTTTTCAAATGCCCTTTTGCTAGAAACGTGTGGAACTCTTTTGGTTGGTGGCAGACTGGGCTGTAATGTTATTGTTGATGGTTGGAATAATCTAAATCAATGCGTATTTGTTTGGAATCATAAGAAGGGGGCCAATCATATTACTAATCTGATTCCAGACAATTCCTTATGGTTCTTATGGATGGCTAGAAATTCTATGAAATATGATAACCTTGGGATCCAAGTGAAAAGTGTGGCTGCTGATATCATCTCTTATATGCATAAAATTGAGAAGTATGGTAATGTTAGCTCCAATTTCTTTGCTGGGATGGATTATTTTAATCCTCTCCTATTGGGTATGGCTGGACATTGGGGAGCTATATGGTTCAATAGGTCGTGTGGAGGAATCCTACTTTTCCTTGGATGAAAAGCAATATTGATGGTAGTTGGAATGCTAATAATGCAGGAGCTAGTGGTGTTTTTAGAGATAATACTGGGGAATGTTTATGCTTTTTATCTCCTCGTGTTGTCGCTGGTGCTTTAGAAGCTGAAGTCTAGGCTATTCACTTAGCCATCAAACTTGCAACTTTAGTTGGAATTATTTGCATGTTGAATTAGACTATTTGGATTTAACTAACATGTTGCAGGGTGCTAAACCTTTTTAGTGGAATATTATGATTTGTTTTAAATGCATAGTTGCTCTTGTCAGGAGTATTAATGTTTTGTGGAGTTTTATACCTAAAGAAGGCAACGTCCCTGCCAATTGGCTTGTTAGAAAAGGCTCCAAAGTTGATAGATCTGTGGTGGATGTGGTTCCTCCTGCTCAACTCAAGTAGCTTCTTCATGGGGACAATTTGGACATTCCCTACATCAGATGTGCTTCTTCTTAATTTTCTTTTGGGGTTCTGCATATATACTTTTATTTTGGATTTTACTTTTTGTTGGGTTGTATTAGGAAGAGGATCCCTAGGTTTTACAAATTATATTTGTTGTATTTTGTGATGGGTTCTAGTAGCATCCACTTCCTACTTTTGTAACTGCTTGATTTGGCAGCAATAAAATTTCCTCTCGGATTCCCATTACACACACACACACACACACACACACACACACACACACACACACACACACACACACACACACACACACACACACACATATATATATATATATATATATATATATATATATATATATATATATATATATCCGTGAGATATATCCCAGAAATAGAGTAAGTCAAAAAGGTATGAGAGAGCAGAGAGCATAGTAGTGGATAATAAAATTGTAACATTTATTAATGAAAATGAACCCTATTTATAAGAATGGGGGATATACAATTACATATTATACCCCTATTATATGTAGGTATAGTAGGGGTATTTATGTATATGCATAAATATGGCTCGGGGGCTCACGGATGTTCATCTGAATGAGTCTGAGCTGCTATTAGGTCGAGCGATCATTTTACTAGGCTATCATTAGACCGAGTGATCTAGACCGGGTATACTTAGACCAGGTGGCCATTGGAGAGGTGGATCGTTGGGTTGGGCGGCCACTTGCTCAAGACTGATCCAATTGCTCTAAAATCAAACATTTTTGCCTTGCTCACTTGACCTAAACAGAGTAGAAAATGATGAGCGCGTCCATATGAGTATGATCAAATAGATTCTTTGGGAGATGCGGGAAGGATTTTTTATGTCCTGGCTATTATTACTTGGTTTGCATGCTAGCCAGAAATTTTGTGTGATCTTTGTATGTTTACTTGGTGTGAACTTGCACATTAGTATAGTAGGTCGGTCTTCTTGTAGGGAGTCATGCCTAACAGGTAGGAGCTCTTATGATTTATGTTAATGCATTTTCTACATGTGTTGTTAAGCTCTCCTCTTATCGAACATGGTTCGTTATAGCTTGCATTATATAACACGCACTAACTTTTTTTGTTGTAGTTCAAATCTTTTTTTGACTTTTATATGTACTCTTTTAGAGTCCTTAGGGAGTCTATATCATAAATAATATACGGGAATAGGTTTTTAGGTGCTTGAAACTTCAAAGTTACAGCTTGTGTGTTGTACCTTAATTCAAGATTTCATATTGATTTATAGCATTAGGACCAAACATGTCTATGTGAAGCCTGACAGCCTCTTTATTTTTCTAGAAAATATTGTTGACCCAATGACGCCTGGCCTTTTATTATTTATATACTTGGCTTGATTTAATTTATGATGTGTATTAACTTGTTATTGCCCTTTTTTATTGTGGTTTACCTTGAATGCTCATGCAGAATGTAATTTTATTTTCTTCAGGGACCTAAAATTTCTCTTTTCAAAATACTAATAGTAAAAGATTAAGACTAATCAATATTTAGGATTAAAACGATTCTATTATTTAAAAATAACTCTTTACTTTTTTGCATGGCCTTTGACCAATTAAAAATGGTTTGCATAGCATGATAATATCCCAAGTCATATTTATTAGGGCCTCCATGCTCAAGAATTGTTTAGGCAACTACATCATATTATATATTCCAAGGATAAGTCCACGTGCTTCTTCAACTAGAGTGGCCTAGCATAAGTTTTTATACTTAGATGGTTGTCTAATACACTCAGTGTATTAGAGGCCTTCCCAACCCAAATGGAATAAAAGTCCTTTATGAGAGAGTTTTTAGGTTTATAGCTGAGCTTCTCTTTTCTCTCCTTTCTTGTGGCTTCCTTGCCATTTATTTGACAGGTATAAGTCCCACCTCTATGAGCCCTAACTTTATAGGGTCATAAGACTTAGAGTTTCCTTCTTTTGACCTTAGGGATACCAAGGTTCCTTTGGACGATGCAATTCATGAATTGCTGACCCGACCCACAATTATGGAGTAATTTAGCTTCCAAAAAGATGGCAAAAAACTTCTCCAAACTTCAGGACATTTTGAAACTCCATAGTTTTAGCCTCTGAAACTCCATAGGAATCCCCATTTTGGATTTGAAATCCAGGTCATTTTTTTGGGTTAGATATAAAACTTCTCCAAACTTTAATTTAGTTTTTCCAAAAGCTTCCCTATGTTCCACGAAGAAGTTGACAATCTAAATTAGACCTTCTCGCAAGCTCTAACTAACTGCTAGGTGAAATCGTAAGGCCATTTCAGCTAGGACATAGCTTGACCTGAATTCACTCTAAATTGAGTTAAAGAGGAGCTTCACAAGGATCTAACGATCATTCCTGTCAAGCTCGATTGAGGCCTCACCTCTTGAGACCAGGTATGTGATTCTAACTCTAATTTTACGCTCAGATTTGGAATATTGTGAAGAAAATTTTCAAACCACTACTATGTAACTGTATGGATGTGTTCCTTATGTTGCGATGAAGCATTTGGAACAATCCCCATAAAGTTTCGTGAAGAATCGAGCAAGAAATTGATGCTTAAACTTGAACGACTCTCAGTTAATCGTCCCGTGGGGATGATGAACCCATACAGTTCATTTCCATGTATCGAAAATTAAAGGTTGTGATCAAGGTGAACCGAAGATCCAACATGAAGCGGTTGAAACCTTGAGGCCACTTGGCTGCCCACGACTAAAGCTTCGCAAACCAAGCGGCGACGCGTGGAGCTTCAAACCATCTGAGGTTGCGCCGATGCTTAATCAGATTAATAGAAAATTAGGGATTTAATAATTACAAAAAATGCTTAAAACCTTCACAAATTCATAACTTAATAAAGAAAAATTATAAAAATATGACAAAAATACATCTGGATTAAAAAAAAAAGAAGAAAATTATAAAAAATGAATTTTAAAGTTAATAAATTAATTGTTGACATCATTTTTTGTGAGGTCTTTCCTTTTCTCTTAGTGCTTAGGATCTAACCATAGGTTTTCCCTTTGACTATCCTAGAGGATTAGAAATGGAAACCACCACTTAGAAATTCAAACACTTCTTAACTCTTCTTAAACCACACAGATGACCATAAACCTCCAAGCCACTTGGAAGGTTAAAGGATAAATGTGGAGGTTCAAGGATGAGTTCCTATAGGATGGTCAAGCCTTAGGACAACCCTGGGTGGCCTGGTCTTGGTGAGGTTCAACTTGCAGACACCACACCCTCATTCTAAACCCTAAAACCACTCTTACCCAACTTGACTTTCTGACTCATATAGGAAAATCATATGGATGGACCTCAACCCTTAAGCCCCTGGCTAAGAGGGTTAGGATCAACATATTGAGTACCTAAATGAGTCCTCTCATGACTCTTGTGAACTTAATATGGCTTCATGGCTCAACCAAAATGGTTTCATTTTACTCGCACTTAATCAATCTTCATTTTTCCCAATCTCAATTTTTGACCCCGGGGCCCTAAACCCACCAAACCTACCAAATATCCTTGAAATTGCCCAAAATTCTCAAAAATTGCCCAAATTACCAAAATTCCTCAAAATCAATCCTAGACACTCCATGCCACTCAAATTGATCATCCATGGAAAAATATACTAAAATTTTCAAAAACACCCCCCAATACCCTCCAAATACCAAAAATACTATTTTTAGCCCAAAAATCCAAAAATTCTAAAAAAATTCCAGAAAATCCCAAATAAACCCAAATTGAACCTAAGTCAACATAAACCTTAGTTTCAACCTAAATTGAACCTAAGTCGCTTTAAACCTTAGGTTCAACTAAAATTAAACCTAAGTTAACTCAAACCTTATGCTCAACTCAAATTAAACCTAAGTGACCTTAAGCCTTAGGTTCTACCTAAATTGAACCGAAGTAACTTTAAACCTTAGATTCAACCTAAATTGAATCTAAGTAACCTCAAGCCCTGAGTTTAGTTCAAATTGAACCAAAATAACCAAACATCCTTAGGTCTTACCTAAATTGGACCTAAATCTTAAAATCAACTCTCTTAGGACCAACCTGCATTGGACCTGAATCTTAAATCAACCCCCTTATATCATACCTACATTGGTCCTAAATCTTAATCAAATTTCATAGGTTCAACTGACACTGAACCTAAATTTAAGTCTGACCTACCTTAAACTTAACCAAACTCTTCGGGTTCAACCTAAACTGAACCAAAATCACCTTAAGTCTTAGCTACATTCTAAATTGATCCTAACCCAACCTGAATCTTAAATTCCTTAGGACCAACCTACATCGGTCCTAAAACATAAGTATAACTTACGTTAGACTTAACCAATTTCCTTAGGTTCAATCGGCATTGAACCTAAATACCCTAAGTCTAGCTTACATTATAAACCAAACTCCTTCGGTCTAACCTACATCGGACCTAAAAATTAAGTCTAACTTACATTAGACTTAAAAAATTTCTTTAGGTTCAATCGACACTGAACCTAAATACCTAAAGTCTAATTTACATTAGACTTAACCAATCTTCTTAGGTCCAACCTACATTGGACCTAAAACATAAGTCTAACTTACATTCAACTTAATCAATTTCCTTAGGTTCAATCGAAACTGAACCTAAATACCTTGTCTAACTTATATTAGACTTAAACCAATTTCCCTAGGTCCCACCTACATCGGATCTAAATCTTCAGTCTAACACAAATTAGGCTTAATCAACATCTCTTAAGTTTAACCTAAATTAAACTCAAAGTTGAAGATTCAACTCACATCTAAATTGGACAAGCAAATCTTCCGACATACAATTCAAAATCAAAATCAACATAAAAATTACCCTGAAACACGAACGACTTAAAATTTGTTCTAAAAGACAATAAAATTTATACTTGAACCTTAGAATATAACTAGGTTTGAGAAGATATTTTAGAGGAGGTAACCCATGATTACTAACAAAATATCTTTCAATCACTCGTGACCAATCAAATCGCAAACTTAAAGACCCGGGATGACAGAACCATGGAATCCAGATCGGGTCATCCCAAAGAAAATAAAAATAAATGATAAACAAAAAAACTTAATCGGTTAATAAATTGTGAACAACCTAAAATCCTCCAACCCCTAAAATAGGTGAAAGATACTAAAAATTAAATGAAACTTTAATGAAAAAAGATCACCGAACGCAACTTGAACCCCAATGTTCATATTTACGAAGTTCTCTAGGACGACACAATATGTGGTTGCTGACAAGAATCTTCCGGTCCTAGTTTAAACACCATTCAAACTAAGTAGATCTGAATACCTCGACGTCCCTGTGACGATGAAGCCATAGACATTTTCTAAACAATAAAATACAACCAATTAAATCAACAATTAAGATAGAATTTTCTTCTAACTATGTTTTGTAGGTTTGCTAAAGACATAAGACAAATTTTGTTTTAGATTTACTTTATATGTTATTAGGATATGCTAACTCTATTTGGCAAGGATGACATTCTGAAGCTTGGAAGGTGAATCTCAAGACAACCAAACGACATCAACAAAATAATGACAACAAAATAATGACAACAAAACAACGACAACAAAATGACAATAATATAACAAAACAACAACAACAATATTAAACAATAATGACAAAAAAAACAAAATCAAAACTTTAGTACGAGACACTTAGGGCTATCTTGGGGCGGCTTATTTTGTGCGGCGTGGTCCCAAACTGCGAATTTTGTTTTTTTCATTTGGTTCTTACGTTCACGGCAGCTCGCCGCAAATTTGACGGAAAGCGGAGCCTCAAGATCGACCCCGTGGCCCCGTTACCATTCTACTATTTCCTCTCTTACCTCGCATATTGCGAAGCTGAAGGAGAGAAATCTTCTTGTTTTCACCATTCTTTTCTCTTTTTTATTTTAAAAGGAGTCGCCAGCTTGTCAGTCGTCGTATACTTCCCCTATTCGAATAAATCTCCCTCCCGAATCAAATAAGTGATTCGAAGAGGAGAAGAACCGATTAAGAAGGGACATATGACAAAGTGACAAACAAGAGAAAAGAAAAACACGGAGAGTCTACGTGCGATAAACCTCGCAAGGATAAGTCAAGCATGTCTGCCCAGAAAAGATCGGGCAGAGGCACCTTGAACCAATATCCGCGAAATAAGTATCTACGTAGACTACCCATAACCAGAGAGTGAAGTGTATGTACATGTTCTGGGGTCAAGAGCACTCCCAGAGGAACGTACTCCTACTGGTTAATTACATCTTGGGGGATACCCAAGAATACTCTCGATAAAAGGAGTTTCGCTTTATATTATCATAGACTTGGGGTATAGGCAATCAAAGGGAGATTATTCCGTGTGGGAAAGTCTCGACGCTTCAAAGCTCTCGCTAAGCCATCAGGCAGAGTGAGTCTCTCACATCCCAAATGGGGTCGCGGCTCATCCGCATACGGAACCCACGGAATAACCTAAATCATCTTGACGGGGTATCCCGACACGTCGAAGCACATCCAGGGCCATAAGGGCGGAGGACAAATCGTCGTATCCCAAACGGGCGGCGGTTAATTGGCATCGGGCCGTCGAAATGATATCAACGAAGTCAAGGAGCGAAAGGGCTCAACGAGGGTAGTCAAAGGAATGAAGGAGTAATCCTAAAGGGGTAGAGGTAGCCAAGTCAGGGTACCACAGACCCGTCATCCAAAGCAGTAGAACCCAAAATCTACCCGAACGTGAAGGTAGTCGACCCAACACATCCTGAGATCCCCGGTCAGCAATCCGAGAATTGCAATATCCACGGGGACCTCGGAGCCCTAAGGTCAAAGGAAGGAAACTCTATCCTATGACTATAAGCTGGAGCTCCAAGAGGTGGGTCTCACACTCGCCAAAGTGGCAAGGATGCCTCGGGAAAGAAGAGAAAGGGAGGTTCGGCTACAAAGCCGCAAACGCTCCAAACAAAAGGACTTACACCCCGTCCGGGTCGGGGAGCCTTCTAACACCCTAGGCGCACTAGACAACCACCTATAAAGGTATCGTGGGCCAGTCAGATTCGAGAAGCACGGGGACTTCTCCTCGGGACATGCAAATATGAATGCAGTTATCTAGAGCGGTCTTTAAGTAATGTGGAGGCCCTATTAGTATGACGGTTGATAGACATGCAATGCAAACCATTTAAAATCCGGCCCGAAGGCCATGCAAGAAAGTAAAAGTGCATATTTTAAAATCTTGAATATTTTAATCCTAAAATTCATTTATCTTGAATATTTTATTAGGATTTTTTTAACGTATAAAATTTACAATTTTAGGGTCCTTAAAGAGCCTAAATGATATCTCGAAATCCCAGATCACAGAAAGAAACAACGAAAACACATGCAGGCATGCAAATATGCAATAAAAGCAAGAAAGAAAGCACTCCATAATAAAATAAAAGAGGCCAAAATGCCGCTGGACCTGCAACATAATCCAGAAAAAGAAAAATGCGGTCGGACTCCGCATATACATGCCCGGTCCTAATTCTATACATCAATATGAAAATGCAGAATTAAGATACGAGACACTAACATCAGCTCCTAGTCCCCTCCACGTGGTTCCCGCGCTAAACGCCTCGGAACCCGTGCTCATATCTTATTTCTGCTACAGGACTCTCCTAGACTCTAAAAGTACAAAGGAAAATAAAAAGACTCAATCCTGCATGAAAACAAGTGTTAGCTGGAAAGCTCACAAGCAAATGACGTATAATGAGCCATGCTTTATAAATGGGGGAGCTAATAGCACCTGCAAACAAAAATGTCAGAAATCATCACTTGCTTCCCCCATAGCGGTACCTGTGTGTGTGTATAAATAAGCATGGCTCCCTGCAGAAAAGCACCCTAACACACTACCATACATATTAAGCATGCGGTCTCATCACGAGCAAAATGCGGAAGAAAGATACCGGCTAGGGCAACCAATCCATCAAAGAACAATAGCCGAGCATCGAAAAGACTACCTAGCAACCTAAGTCCTAGCCTAGCACACCATCTAACGAAAGTGCACAAACTTAGTGCCTAAGTGCAGGGTAAGTCTGGGTATAGTATGACGTTGACGGGGTCGCCATACCGGCCCCATCCTAAAGATACAAAGGATCTAAAAGGCGTCACGAAGAGGGGTGACACAAGTTAGATCCAATAGATCCTTAGCACAGTCATACTTGTGTCGATCCCGATGACTTAACTCGCATTGCTCATTGGGATCAACCCAGCAAGTATCCGACGAAGTATCCGACGAAGTATCCGGTCGCCGGGAAGGTATGACGGTGACGCATAGAGGCTAGCTCGTCGGCGGCGAGCACCGTGAACGGAGGAAATGCAAAGGAGAATCCCAAAATCTGGAGTTTCACCTCGCTGATTTTCTCCGGCGTAGATGTGATTCTGACGAGGCAAAAATCCGGCGAGGAAGAGGTGGTGGCAGGACCCCCTTTTTTTCTTTCCGGCGGGGTGGCGGAAAGGGTGGCCCGCGGCTTCAACAGCAAGGTGGTCGGCGGCTTCGGCGACGAGGAGGGGACGCAGATCGGACTGGTGTTTGCCGGCTAGGCTCCCTGGCCGAAGTGAGAGCGAGGCGCGACGAGAGAGAGGGAGCTCGGGAAGAGAGCTCGCGAAACGAGTTGCGAGGGAGGCGGTGCTGGGCTTCGTCGGCGAGGAGGGGAGCTCCGGCGAAGAGAGGACGTCCGTCGGCGATGAGCCTCGACGACGAGCACGCTAGAGTTTGCGAATGGGGAGGCTGCGGCTGCTATGTCGCGATTCTCGGAGAGAGGGAGAGGTTTAGCGATAGATTTATAGGATAATTATAATATATTATATATATATTATATATTATATAATAATAATAATATAATTATCCTTCGCATACTTTTAACCTGTACACGTCCTCGCAGCGAAGCGAATGTCCCTCTTGGCTAAAATCGACGTTCCGGACGCAATGGTGCAGTTTGTTTCGTCATCCGGCGTCGTTCGGGGCTGCTCGAGCCACTTTTTGAGCAATTGGGCCAAAAAGGATAATTCACATATTTTAAGCCCGCTCGCGATGTTGTAGCAAAATGAACGTCCTCCGTAGGTAAAATCGGCGTCCTGGACACAATCGTGTGATCCGTTTCGTCATCCGGAGTCGTTCGAGTGACTTTCAGAAGATCGCGCTAAAAACGATAATTTGCACAATTTTTACCCCGCCCGCAAAGCCGTAGCAAAATAGATGTCCTTCCTAGGTAATATCGACTTCCCAGACACACTCGCGTGGTCCGTTTCGTCGTTCAAGGTCATCTGAACAAGCTCACCTGTCGATGGGCCAATTTGAGCCAATTTCCCGCTCGACGCGTAGAGTAACACCTGTCGGCCCGACCAAAGCAATGTGATATGTGAAATGTCGACCGGCCTTCGCCTAAGCGAAAGCTAAAGTCTAATAGAATGACCCGGTTGTGTGCCCCTCAACACACACTGAAAGGTCACAAATGGATGTCTGGAGCTACGGGTGACTTATTTGCATAAAGTACGATCCCGATGCGCTCGAGCGGACCTCCCACACATGTGATATATAAAATAATAAAAAAAAATGATGCCAACACTTCTTTTCCCCGCCCGTCCGCTGCTCCCGGTCGTCTCGCGAAGTCCTGCTTCCATTTTTCACCATCTCGCGAAGCATCGAAGTACTGCTTCCTTCTGCCACCCAAGGTATTCTGTTTTACTCCCTTTTTCTCCTTCCATAAGTTATTGTCTGTCCCTACTCCTCTCTAGTTTCACCCAAAGCCATCACCTGTGGACTGAACCCTCTAGATACAACTCTCCTGCTATGTTTACTTCTGCACTTCGCCTGGTGTCCAAGCCATACATATTATTCCATGCCATCCACTTATGCAAGGAGTTTTCTACCTCACTTCCCCTGGTGTCTAAGCCATCCACATATTACCGATCTACTCTGCAATCCATGAAAACTCTGCATGCTGCCAACAAAGTGTGGAGATTAATCCAAGAACGATTTGTTTTTTTTTTTTTTTTTCAGTGGTGGTATTTTGTATGTGAGTAGAAAGATTTGGGTGGTAAAAATGTAAAACCTATAGCTTAGGTGTTTGATATGTAAATACACAATAGTTTGCTGTTGTTAGAGATGTAAACCAAAAAACCAAAAAATACAATACACACTCAACCCCTAGGGGTTCAGCCTCCCACAAGTACAACTCACACCAAAAAGCTCCAAAAAAAGTTGGCAAAAACAAAACTTAACAAGAAGAGAGAACAATAAAAAGAGTAAGAATAGATGAGCTCAACAAACAGTGACAAAACCACGGTTGAGAAGGAAAGAAAAAGCAGGTGCCCAAAAAACCAATAAAAATCCGTTACTGCAGTAGGAAATCAATATGTGTAAGCTCTGGTTTAAATTCAGGCAGGGTGAATCCCTTTGGGCTACCTTTATGCATTCTAAATACTGTCATCATACGCACCCCTCTACTGTTGTCTGGAGGGTTGGTGACTCAAAGATATGGAAAGCAATTCTCAGGGCTAGAGCTTTAACTTCTAACCTGTTACTTTGGGATTTAGGGGATGGTAAAATCTCTTTTTGGAATGATAACTGGGGTATGCCCCTGCTGGATAATATCCCACACCCTCCTATCATGGATAACACTTTGGTGTCGCGATCGGTCGGGCGGGGGGGGTTTGGGATTTTTCCAAACTCTGTCTTCTGGTTGGTAATGATGCTGCTCGTAAAATAAACCAGATCCCCATTCAGCAGGCCCAAAGGGACATTCCTGTCTGGAAAAAGCCTACCTCTATGTCTGTGAGTAAACACATCTATACCTCTGTCACTACTTTTGCCACTTGGCACTGGAAACAAATTTTCTGGCAACCTCTATTCACGCCTTCGATCTCTTTTTTTCTCTGGCGTCTATATTCATCTTTAGTGCCTCTGGATGACATCTTAAAGCTTAAGGGGCTGAGGTTAGCCTCTGTTTGCCCTCTGTGTAAACAAAATGAAGAGACATATTGTCACACTTTTTTTACATGCACCTACTCTAAGGCTGTTTGGGACATGGTTGCCACTGTTTTTAATATTAACTGGCCTAACTGCTCTTCTATTAGCATTATCATAAAGGCCTGGAAGAATGGCACCAATGCAAATAAACCATTATCTCATTTCCCTATGGTGGTTCTGTGGTTTGTATGGATGGCTAGGAATGCTTTTAAGCACTCCTTTAATTGTCCCACACCTACTATTACTTTCTCTAGCATCTGGGGCATACTATCAAAAAGCATTAATTTTATGTCCTAATAACTCTGATTTGCCTACCTTGCGTGTGCCGTTCTTGTTAGATGGTTCCCCCTACACCTGGTTGGGTCAAAGCCAATATTGATGGCTGTTGGACCCCTCATTGCTCCGGTGCTGGTGGTCTATTTAGGGATTATTTTGGTAAGTTAATTGCCTTTTTCTCATCGCCTGTTGAAGCTGATACACCATTATCTGCTGAAGCCTGGGCTCTACTCCTCGCTCTTAAAACTGCAGTATGTCTTAAATTTACCCTTTTGCTCGTGGAAACAGACTATGAGATGCTGTTAAAAATTTTTTACAAGCATACACCCCTCCCCTGGACACTCATTTACTTATTTAGACGTATTTGGAATGTTATTACCACGTCCTCCTTGCAGGTTAAACTAACCTTTGTCTACAGGGAAGGCAACTCCACTGCTGACTGGCTCGCCAAACATTCCTTTGATACGCCTACTGTGGGCACTAATCCTTCCAGGCAACTAGCAAGATTGATCCACAGTGACCTGCTAAACTTACCATATATTAGATACTGATTTTTTTCTGCCCACGTTGTTGCTGTCTGCACTATCACGACATTTACTGGTTCCTGCTTGGTTTCTTTGCTGATGGAAATCCCCTCCTTTTACTGGTTCCCTGTTTGACTCTTGGACCTTCTGCTGTGTTTCTACTATTTTACTGCTATACTTTTCAACTTTTGCCTTAACATTTTTGTAGTGTTGTTTTCTTTTTGGTTACTTTCTCACTGCCGATATCCTTTTTTGTGCTTTTTTATTGCGTGAGTTGTAATGTGGGAGGCTGAACCCCTAGGGGTGAGTGGTGATTGTATTTTTTTGGGTTTTTTTTTAGAGGGGATCGCCCCCCCCCCTTTTTTGTACTAAACTTTTATATTAACGCGTAAGGAGTCACGAGTGCTCTTTCCCCTAATATATATATATATATATATATATATATATATATATATATATATATATATATATATATATATATATATATATATATATATATTTTGGGGGAAAGAGCATCGGTGGCTCCCTACGTGTTAATCAGAAAAAATTGGTACGGGGGGAGGGGGGGCATCCCCAATCTAAAACAAAAAAACTAAAAAATACAATACCCACTCAACCCCTAGGGGTTCAGCCTCCCACAAGTACAACGCACACCAAAAAGCTCCAAAAAAGTTGGCAAAAACAAAACTTAACAAGAAGAGAGAACAATAAAAAGAGTAAGAACAGATGAGCCCAACAAACAGTGACAAAACCACGGTTGAGAAGGAAAGAAAAAGCAGGTGCCCAAAAAACCAATAAAAATCCGTTACTGCAGAAGAAACGAAGATTGCACTGCAACAGAACCAATGGAGGGTAAAGAAATTCTGCACGATACCATCCTGTAAAGAGAATCAAAAATGCAAAGCCCGCTGTCCAGCACTCCACAGAGGAACTGAAAGGAGAATAAAAAATGCAAAGTAAAATATAAATGATTGGAGAATATAATTAAAAATTTGATACAATATTATTAAAAATTATTACATATGGAACGGCTAAATGCATTTATTATTAAAAATTATTAAAATTATTACATATATACATAATATTATTAAAAATTTTACATTTATTAAACATTCTCAAATAAATACTTAACAATTTTTAAACACTTTTAGGAAACATGGGTAATTTGGTCATTTTTCTAGAAAAAGCTATCTGCAGCTGTTTTCATTCAGTTGCATCAAACAAATAGCCATCTTCCCGCAGCTGCTTCCCCACAACTGTTTTCTAGGGCAACGCAGCTGCAACTGAAAAGCTGAGAAGTTGCAGCTGCGCCAAACAGACCCTTAGAAACATATTACCCTTATGATTGAACATTGACATTTCTTTCATTAACCTTGACACTAAAAATTTCTTTGAGAATAAATGGTTAACATTAATCAAGAGTTTTATTAGGTAATTCTAACTACTTAAGATGTAATTAATTATAGGAGTTTGCTCTTATAGGAGATTGAGAAACTCAGATTCTCTAGTTATGAAATTTTCTTGTGGTTGTATGAGAATCTCGGGAATCAGATACTTCTGAATTCTCTACCGCAAGGAAATCCTTGCGACAATTTTTTTTCCTATTTTTATTTGTCATTTTCCTTCTCCAAGTTTCTTAAATATATCTCAAGGTCATATAAATGATTCGAGAAAATAATTTATTTGAAAATAGGACAATAAAAATAGATAAACAAAGTAGCGACTCTTTCAACAATGACATTAACTAACAAAATGACAACAAAAATTGGCGAAGACAGTGACATATTCCGACGGTGACAGCCCAAAGTAAAATATTCTTTTACTTTGTCCCAACAAAGAATAATTTGTGAGTGGCTCCAATCACTAAAATCCTCAAGTGGGTATGCTTTGAATTTGAGTCACTGTATTGATGTGGGTGCAGAAGAAAATTTAGAATGAAAAGTCATGATTACTATATTTTTCTTTAAATTTTGATGCCAACTACATTTAGCTATTTGTCGAGCAAAGTCCTTAATCCATTTAATAAAATCATTGTGTTCTTCGGGGAACTATGTGCAGCTCGTTTGAAAATTGACAGCGTACATCAGTGGTAAGCAATCATTCCCGTAAAACTTTACATGCTCGAGGGTATATTTCTACCAAATTTTTTCAAATTGATTGAGCATCTGACCGTACAATTTCACCATGAGGCATTAATTGGAAATCCAGTACAATCCCACTTGATGTTTTCATTTTAAGAAAATTACTTTGGGACTGTGTAGTTAATCATCCATTTATATAGAATTTTGTCAAATGTTGCTATATAGCATTTGCTGTTTATATGTATGAATAAATAGAAGAGAACCTAAAAAAATATGGCCCTGTCGCTGCTACCATGGAAGCTGAATAATGAGCTCTTGTCGCTGCTACCAAAGGCATCCTTTGGTTTCACCAGCTGCTTACTGAACTTGAATTTGATATCTCTAATGCTACCTCAATCCACTGAGGTGACATCATAGTCATCGCCATAAATCTTATTTTTCATGCTTGACTTTCAATTTATTAGAGATAACTTTTCCTCCAAAGGCATCTCAGCCCAACACGTCAGCACTAAAGATCAAACTACACGCATTTTCACTAAAGGTATTTCAACTCCACACTTCTCTCCTATCTGGAGCAAGCTCACTTTGAAACTGAACTTGAGGAGGAATAACAATCCAGATATTCCCCAAGTCTCCTGCACATGGGCCGTTGTCTCCACATACAACTACCAAACGTTCAACCTCAGTACATGGCTGCACGTATACATTTATTCCATATCCTGCTTACCTATATATATGTAACGCTACTCACTGTAAGCTAGCTCTGTAGTTTCTTTCCACTAGCTGAGTTACATTAATGTCTCATCATCTTCTCTCACTTAATTTCTAATTTCACTTGCTGGTTTTCTATCTAGTCTCTACTTGTCTTCTCTTCGATGCAACACAATCTCCTCTCAAATACTCATGTAATTACTTTTAAGCCTACTGAGATGATATCATGATGAGCCCTTCAGAACCTATTATGCTCAGCTCGGAGAAGACAAATCACACAAAAGATTCAAGTTTCATTATAATATTAAGTTAAGGAAGAGATTTGTTATCCAATAACTATTCATGAATAACATAAGGTGTTGTGCGTAATTTTTTTCATGTGAAAGCTTCAAAGTAGATTAGGTGATTTTACCTAACTTGGTAACACTGCATAACACTGTATTGGGTCTGCAGCTATACAAGTTGATGTGACAGCTTATTAATTGTATAACATGATCAAGCAGTTTTGAGTTTCTGTGCAAAGTTGAAACGGAAGGGAAATGAGAAAAAATTGCAAGAAAGAAATAAATCAGATTTTCATTTCTAGGAATTCAAAATATTACCTCAATGAATTGATAAATTAACTCAAAGCAATTTCCAAAGTGAACTATTATTCATTATTTATTTCATCAAATTTGTTTTCTCTTAACTTACTTTTCTTTTCTTCAGATATTTGGTGCTTATTTATTGCTGTTGTTGTTGTTGTTCTTATGTTTATCATAGGTGCACTTGAATTTTGCACAGCTCAAATCCTTCACTCTCCCATGAACGCAGGCATAAATTTTGATGCTTTATTATTATTATTATTATTATTGGCGTAATTAATCTTTTTTCCATTTTATATGTTCTTCATCATAAACATTTATACCTTGATGCTCTTATGACATAAATTGGCCGTATTTTTTTCTTGAAAGCTATAATAAAATGTCTGTTTAATCAATTTCGCTCTATATGTCATAGTAATATTGCATTATAATTAACTCAATATAGCACACAGAAAAATATTCAGCAACAACAACAACAAAGCCTTAATCCCACTAAGTAAGTGGGGTCGGTTACATGAATCTTATTTCTCCATTGCGTCCTATTTAGTGTCAAATTTTTGTTTAATTCTAATAAAATAAGATCATTTTTTATGCAATAAGCCCAAGTTTTCCTAGGTCTACCTCTACCTTTCTTAACATAAGTTGTATTTAAAACATTTACTCCCCTAATCGGATCATCAGGTAGTCGGATATTAATATTCAAATAATGAAAAAAATAAATATTAACACTACACTCAACTAAATTATCTTAAAAAGAATTTAAAATCTTTGAACTTCATGCTAAAAAAAATATGTAGGGACAATTTTCTCTCATTGATTAACTAAGAACCTTAGACTTTCTATGATTTTTACTGTATATATATATATTATTTTGAACAAATATCAGCCTATCTTGATAGACATTATATAAATTTCTTTAACTAAAATATGAATATATCTTCCAAAATAAGCAAAACAAAAAACATTAAACTGAAGAAAGAACCCACCCAAAGAACTACTATTTAATTTATTCCCATAAACGTATCTAATACAAACCAGCAAGCCCTCTTTTCCTCTCAGATATTCTTCTTTTCCCTCTCTCATGCTGATCTTCCAAGCATTCCAGGATCATGTAGTTGCTCCCACTCCCAGAAAATCAATAAAAGTTGGTGATGAAGAAGATACAGATGCCGCCATAAGACCGCTGCCTCCATCTTCTCTATTAACCTGATCAACCAGGTCAGTACTTGCTCCACCCTCTCCTGATGATGATGAAGCTGTCATCTCGAAAAAGTTAGAAACTTGATGACAGTAAAAGCTCTGTAAGGCTTCATTACGATCTCCTTGCGTTTCCAAAGTCCTCGGAATGAAGTATTTTGTCTTGTCTTCTAGGCTGAGGTTTTGGCCTGCAAAGATTTGCGTGAGCTTCTAAAATGAATGATGAGTTTCCTGTAATTAATTAATGAAGTGGCAAAGGAACTTTAGGGCAACAAGCTACAGCTTCTGTCCAAGCCTTTTGTACTTCTATGATCTCTTCCGATAGAGTAGGACGGGTAAATTAGGGCCATGAAACTGTCTCTTTTATTTTCTTCTCTTTTCAATGTAAAGATGTATATTAATTATTAATTATGCTTTTTATAAAAGTACATCATCATATTCTTAATAACAACAACAATATAATATATTGTATTTGTTAAAACATAGTAAGATTTAGTTACTAAGCCTTAGTATTTAATTTAATTTAATAATAATAATAATAATAATAATAATAACACAAAATATATTTGGTTTTCCATGTCTGAAACCATTCAAACACATAAACACATAAGAGAGATCTTACGAGTAGGGTTTATCAAGCCGATGTTACAGATGTAAAGATGCACTTCATGGAAGTCAGAGATGAAATGATAAGAAATGATTGGATTAACTTTTTCAAATAAATTTAAAGATTAATAAATAAATTTCAAAATAAATATCACATAATTTTTTGTTTAATTATATACATATTATTTTCATTTTAAAAAAATCAACAAGTTAATAAAATAATTGTTCAGCTAAAATTTGGATTAAAGTTTTCTGACCCGATCTTTCCTAAAAAAACAACCACTAATGAAAAATCCAACAAAAAGAAACAAACAAAATCAGTGGCGTCATAGAACAAATGGTAGAAAAGCCAATATTGCGCTATTGCTAGAAAAAGAATAGCAAGAAAAAAGGAAAGCATACCAGAAGGGAAATCGAAGGTCTTTTCTTCTGTATAGCTTCCAAAGTGGCTTAAGAGACTGTTCTTTTCACCATTAGGAAATAGATGAAAAGAGGAAGAGCTGTAATCAACAATGGAAGAAGAGAAGAAGGAATGATTAGGAATAATTTCTTCGAGTCTTCTATCCATGGCTTGGCTTAGCTTCCTCCTCCTATAAGCGTTGGACTGCTCTCTGTACTTCCTTGCCATGATAACATGCCAGTGGTTCTTCACAGCATTATCAGTTCTACCAGGAAATAGCCTTGCAATCATAGCCCATTTGTTGCCATAGAGTCTATGAGCAGCCATGAGCTTCTCCTCCTCTACTTCTGTGAAAGCACTTCTATTTATCGTTGGATCTAGTTGGTTGAACCATCTCAGCCTACAGCTCTTACCTATATAAAAAAGCAAGGAAATGAAGAGATGGTTTACATTGTAATAATTGTGTTTAGAGTCATATAAATTGCTTGCCTGATCTGCCGTTTAGTTTTTCTGCTATGAGATTCCAGTTCTGGGGGCCATAGATTGAAACAAGGGCTTTGAGCTTCGAGTCTTCTTCTGGTCTCCAGTGGCCTCTAGCGCAGAGATTGGACTGCCCTACTCTGCTGAGATTTTCTTCAAGCACTTCATTTGTCTCTGAGGTTCCCATAAAGGGAAACAAATTGTGGGTTGAGTGAGAGCAAGATGGATTGATGGGATGGGAGACCATTTGTGAAAAGAAGGATTTTGAAGAGGAAGAAGAGGGAGAATTCGCTTCTTCTTCTTTTTGTGCTTGAGCTTCAACATAACTGTTTTCCATGCCATGATCTGTGGAACTAAAGTGCTGTGGAGCCATTCCTATAAAGAGAAATGAGAGAATATGTTCTGAGGGGTAATGGTAAGTGAAAGGGAGAGTTAGTTTTACCCTAACAGAAACCTATAGAAATCTTCTTCTCTTACCCCTTCACTTGTAATTTTAAACTTCTCATCCTCTCTATACACGTGTGTGGCGTCCATTAACATGTGTGAGCGCTCTCCCTCATCCCACATCTTATTTCGGGAAAAATAATATTGCTCAGTCGCGTTCTATCGTTCTCTTTCTCTCTCCATTTTGTCAAAAGTGCCGCATTGATCAGTGTCGGCTAGCAGGAGCACTGAAGACTGAAGAGGCCCAACAGCACCTTTCTTTTCAAAGGACTCGAGGGAGGTGGAAATTGGCCTTCTACTGTTCAACTACCGTAAGCATATCAAAATTTAATGTTGATCACGATTGAGCAGGGAAAAATTTTGTACAGGGAGCTGTCATCACAATAAATGACTATTCTCTTTATAAGATTTTGAAATAAATAACATATTGTTTTGATAAAATGTCCATATGTTGGAGTATGCTTTAAATTTGTTATATTTATGGTGTTCCTGATACAAAATATGCGATTTTAGCAATATATTATGAATAAATATGAATGAAGGTGGCGTGATTATATGTATGTATGGATAATAGTGTTCAAATGTTAGATAAACAGATCTCCATTGACATTTAGATATTATTTCACATAGTTATATTTGCATATTAGAGCAATTTTCTTGCTCGAGGGGTGGAGAACAAGGTGGGCTTGAGTGAGCGCAAGACTTGTTTGTATTAGACTCTGTCATTCTTTATTTATTTATTTATTGGTTGGCTCTTATTCTAAATAGCTCGTCAAAAAGCTTGTTTGGGCTTGATACAAACTTGAATGTTCCAGTTATGCTCTGCTGGAATTAGAGCTAAATAGCTAGAACCTTCAAGCGGGCCACACAACTATACTGCTCAAATGGGAGATCTCTTTGCAAGTACCCTTACACGACCCAATTTTGTATGTATTTACATAGCTAAACTCCTAATTTTTTTATTTACATGCATGCCACATTATAGGAAAAAGAGTTAAAACCGACGACTTCAATTTACGTCGGAAAAAATATTTTTTTTCTGATGGTCTAGCTACGATTTATGATCTGAGTTATTTGTGACGGCAAAACTATAGGACAGGTAGTCACTTATAAACACTAATGTTTTCTCCAACACATTTTAATTATTACTGAAACATTAAACCATCGATTATAGGAAAATATTTTTTGACGATCATATTTCGCCGGTTATCTTTGAACTCACCATCTGACGGGGTATTTACTAGTGTTTTTTTTTAATTAGCGAAGATATTTTTTGTCGTCGATAGTGTTAAGAACTGACGGATTGAAAGTTGTTTATAAGCCATCAGAAATAATCCGTTATACCGTCTAAATCGCATCCCTCCCGGTCTTGCCCATAATCCTTCCCCTTCAACTACATCACTCATCTCTACCTGAAGCCCTTACTTTCATTGCTCCTCTTCCTAAAACCTTTGTTTGTCCCTCCACCGCCACTCTGTTTCGTCCAGAACCATCACCTTATTAACCAAAGCCTCGCGATACAATCACAATAGGAGCTTGTTGGGAATTCAACGAATGGATCACGGCTTACAGTGACTAGAAACCTTCCATTTTCTCGTCCTTCTGCTCTTCTCCTACCCAAAAAGAACAAGGAAGGTAACTTCTTGTCTTCATTTTCCTTTTTATTTTCATTTATTTTAAAAAAATGCTTTTAGGGTTTAGAGTTTAGCAAGAAAAGGTTTGACCTAATATTTTTCTATTTTCAGTTGGATTACATCAGGGATCGGCTTTAAGGCCATATGTTTTTGCTTTAGTAATCGATGCTCTTACTAGACATTTACGATAGGATGCACCTTGGTGTATGCTTGTCGTCGGTGATATCCTTCTTGTGAATAAGACTAAAGAAAGAGTTTAAGAAAAACTTAAATTATGGAAGTCGATATTGGATTCTAAAGGCCTTCACTTGAGTAGATCTAGAACTGAATACATGAATGTAATTTAGTGGTACCTCTAATAGTAGAGTTGTAACTACGAGTGATCAAATCATTAAGAGGTGTGAATGATTTAGATATCTCGGGTCTCTTATTCAAAGTGATGGCGATGTTGATAGGGATGTGATTAATAATTTCAAGTTGGTTGGTTGAAGTGGAGGAATGCATCCAACCTATTGTCTGATAGAAATACTACTTAGACTTAAGGAAAATTATGGTCGTGAGGCCTGCATTGTTCTATTGCGTAGAATGTTGACCTTTAAGAGAGAAGCATATAACAAATTTAAGTGTTGCTAAGATGGGAATGCTTAGATGGATGAGTGGCTTGACACATATAAACAAAATGCAAAATGAATATATTCGTTATAGGGTTTTGTGCAGCTCTAGTATCAGACAAGATTGATAGAGGAATACCTAAAAATACTTAGATGGCTTGGTCTCTTAGATGGCTTGGTCTCTTTAAACGTTGCCCATCTGATGATTCGGTTAGGAGAGTAGAAGTTTTAGATTCGTCTTATGTTAAGATTGATAGAGGAATACCTAAAAATACTTAGATTTAAGATATGTAATGTTGCATTCATTGTCGAGATGGAGGCTTGCTTCACTCAGATGAGGTCAGAGTTGGATGCTAACATGGAGGTCAACCTGAAGGCCGAATTAGATTTCTTCTAGCAGCTCTTGAGGGAGTGTGGCAAGGCAGCGACAATATTGGAGGAGGAGGAAGATGTGAAGGACAATGAAGATGAGAATGAGGAGATAGAGAATGATGATTAGGGGTATTTTTCTTTTTATTTGTTTTTATCATGTTGAACGTTTGTACATATATTTTTTATTTGTGAACAGTAATGTATATATTTTAGATTAAATGCATTTGATTTATTTCATTATTTTATTGGATAATTTATTGTTCGATTGCTATTCTTGTTTGTTAAATAGTTGCAGTATTATATTAAATGTTGTGACAATATGTGTGGTAATGTAAATAGTGTTGTCAAATTTAGGGCAAACAAATGCAAGAATCTATTCAAAATCAGAAGAAAACACAGAGATTTAACGAGGTTCAGCAAAGATATGCCTACGTCCTTGGGAGCAGAGCGGTGAATTCACTATTTCAGAGAAGTTACATAGTTCGGTTCAAACATACCCATAGGGTTACTCCTTTATTTATACAAACCAAGAGAGTGGTAGGTAGGAGGTAGGTGAGATGTGGTAGGTGAGCGGTAGGTGAGATGTGGTAGGTGAGCGGTAGGTAAGCCCTTTTAAATAGGAAGCTAATTAACTTGTAGTGGATCGGGTTTCAACATTACCCAACAATTCTCCCACTTAGAAATTGGGACACTCACTGCACCACCTACTAGCTGCATCATCTACTAACTGTACCAATCTTTTCCTCAAACATGATATCCTCCACCTTTGCATCTCAAAGCCCTTGTCTTCATGCCAGAAGATCAGCTGAAGTCCAGCACAACTTCGGCTCCTCATAAGTAACACCCTCAGTTGACATGTCACCGTCAACGTAGCCTTGTAATACCAAGCTCTTTCCTGGGGTACTCCTGTATCTGCATACAACTCTCACTGCATGAGCACTATCTCGCCCCTACTGAAAGCCCTTTTCAACAAGTTCAGTCTTCTACCTCTTACTGCCATCAAGCGCAGTCTTCACTCGGTATACCCACTTGTTGTGCAGTGCCTTCTTCCTTAGTGGAAGTTATGCCAGCTCCCAAGTTTGATTCCCTGGCAGGGAATCCGTCTTCTCCTTCTTGGTCAACTCCCACTTGCTCCCCGACCCCTTTAATGAAGAGACACACCTCTTCATTTCAAGAAAACTCCAACTACCGGTATAGAGAAATACCTAAAAGGTCTTCACATTGGCGAATTTCCCGCCCCTTAGGAGAAATACATCATGGAGTTTCTTACACCAAAGTGGGTTGGTCAACCGTGCCAATTACAACACTTTTCCCGTGATTTTCCTGTGATCTGCAAATCAGAATTTTCATTCTATTGTTCGTGTGAACACTTCGGTCGAACCGCTGTCCAGCGAACCCTGAATCCTTCGCATATCGCAAATTGCCGCGTTGAAACCCTTCGCGCCTGTTCACAGAATACCTTCGCAAAACTCTTCGCGAAATCGACACCTAATCTACCTGTCACAACTCCTCCTGCCACAAATTTGCGGACTCCTCTGGCCGAACTCCTCTGTTCGCAAAACCAAGTTTCTATTCACCGGAACCAAACTCCACCTATTGCAAAATCACCTGCAACAAACCTGCAAACTTCGCTGGCCGAACTCCACTTATTCGTAAAACGGTGCTCCTCATCGTGGTAATTGCATGTGAACTCTTGTTCGGTGAACTTCACCTCATCAAATGCTGCTGACCTCAACTAAATTGGCGAATCGCTCTGTTGATGTCAATAATTAATTTCCCCTGCTGACAGGAGTTAATTTCTTCCAACAGAAATTAATGTCGCAGATAACTCCATCTGTCTCCACTGATACAAAAAACAGGAATACTCTGTCTCCACACAAAGCACCAGCATTCCTTCCTGGTTTTCAATCCCTATGGAAGGGATTAATTACGCAGCCCATTGCGTCACAGCAACTCAGCAGGGAAATTAATTTGTTTCACTCGGGCTCGGAACTATCACATCTGTCTCGCGGCAACTGTTAGCACCTGCTCCTGCTCCTCGCCGAGACCGAATTGTCGCACCTTCGCGGCCACTGTCCGCTCCTGTGTCCTTTCCAGCGCTGCTGACGATCTGTCGCGAAAACTGCCTTCGATCTGTCGCGAAACCTCTGTCCACGCTTTGCTGGAGCCTTTGTCCCGAAGCCTGCCTGCAATTCCTCTGCGTCTCTCGCACCTGCAACCTGTTACGATACAAACTTCCAGCGTCGAAGATCTCCGCGATCACTGCGCCTGCAACCCGAACCTGCTCTTGTCCGGATCGCCTTCTGGAGCCTCTTGGAACCAATTTTTTTTGATTTTGTTCCCGAGCGCCTCCTCCGCCGCAGACTCGATATGTGAACTTGTCGCGCTGGAACCAAACTTCTTCCTCTGCAGCAAATCGAATCTCAAAATCCTTCTTCTTCCCTGCGTCTATCTCCTCCGCCCTAAAACTTCACTCTGATACCAATTGTTGTGAAATTTAGGGTGAACAAATGCAAGAATCGACATAGAACCAGAAGAAAATAGAGAGATTTAACGAGGTTCGACAAAGATATGCCTACGTTCTCGGGAGCAGAGCGGGGAATTCATTATTTCGGAGGGGTTACATAGTTCAGTTCAAACATACCCATAGGGTTACACCTCTATTTATACAAACCAAGAGAGAGGTAGGTGGGAGGTAGGTGAGGAGTAGGTGAGATGTGGTAGGTGAGCAGTAAGTGAGATGTGGTAGGTGAGCAGTAGGTGGGAAGGGAAGTGAGATGTAAGTAAGCCCTCTTAATTAGGAAGCTACTTATCATGTGGTGAACCGGGTCTCCACATTACCCAACAAATACGAATGGGAGAATCTTTTTTTTTTGTGCTGATGCTACAGGTTTTTAAAGGTTTATCATTGGATTTGCAGCTACATCTAATTTATCCATTGACAAAACTGAAACTTAGCCGATGGATTTTTTGACCATAGTCTAACCGACACCGAATTGAATGCTTAAGTGCATCATACCAAAACAATGGCCACGACACTTTTCCGATAGTTCATTCGTCGGATAGAACAATCGACGCATCAGTGACACAAAATCGATTGTTTTCCTAAGTAAAAAAACCAATGGGCGTGAGCTTTTCCTACATGTAAACTATTTCTATTATGGATGGAGTTCTTGTCAATTCTATGAACCGACAGAAATAAATAATTTGAATTTTATCAAAAAAAGAAAAAAAACTTTAACATTAAATTGTCGATTTTGCATCGGTAATTTCATGCTACCAAAATATTTATCGGTTAGAAAATTACTGATAAGTGTTTTATCTATGAGCTTAAAATCGTTTATAGACCGTCGAAAATAGTAAAAGCAATATTATTTTTCATCACAACCCAAGGAATTTGGCCATCAGAAAATAACATTATTCTTTTAGTGCCACTCAATACCTATGGATTTTCATATCTCAGCAACAACCAAAAAGAAAAAATATCAAGACATTTACGTTAGCACCATTCAAAGCATTCACATAACCTTAAACCCTAAAAGGCAGAAACTGGTGATAAAAAAAGCGAGAAACGCAGTAAAGATCAAAATAATCCCAGTCGCCTTAGCTGGAAACGATTCATCGAAGTTGAAAAACTTGTCGCGACGTCACCGGAGGGGAAGAACGATGCGAGGGTCACCAAAGGTGAAGAACACTGCGGTGAAAAGATCTTCAGAGCGAAATAAAGAAATGAAAGAAAGAGTGTATGAGCATTTGGCTGGATCGGTATAGCTTCAAAAAAGTTAGTGTCTGCATTTGCGGATGACATTTTAATCGTAACATATTTGCTGCAGAAACTATGCCTGGAGTTTCTACCGCATTGATACTTCACTTAATAGCGTTCAAAGTGGCGGCTAATATTTTCAGTGCTACAACTTCGCGGAGGAAGTCTCTATCGGTAATCCGCTGCGTTAATAGCATTGCGATGGCAACTTCGGCTGCGATTTTTGATGCAAATACGTTGTGGTTGGAATGTCAGCCAAAAATGCAAATGCTAATTATTTTTGACGCAATTCTACCATAAAATTAGAGTAAAAAAGATCAGCCTAAAAATCAAGGAGAATGAACTTTATTTCTGTAGCGTACTTTAATTCAAATCAATTTAAATTTTTAACATTTAACTTAAATATAATTTATGTACAATTGAAATGTAGCTTAAAATCAATAAAAGCATAATGTTCATTGTATACCATATAAACTATGTAGAATGATTGATATAATTCATATATATTATTATATTAAATTAAACATGTTATATTTTAATAAATCAGTGTTTTTATTTTTAAGTCAACTCTATAATCCACTAATTTGTCACCACTTTTAAAAACTCTCTCTCATATCTCAAGAGCATATCTTAGGGCACTCTATTTGTATATTTCATACATTCAAGCTAGTTCAATTTTAATCCAAAAAGGCAAATTTAACAAATAGTTAATTCAATGTACTTAATTAAAAATAGTCAACTATGCTACAAGAATTTCAATATCTAGCTACGGGAAAATTTAAGGAAAAAAAAACTTCATATGGAATCGTTAATGGATTGCTACCGAAGAAATTAAAGCATACAATTATAAGCAATCTTAGAGCATACTATTTTGAAGTTATTAGTAGATTTATCTTTTAGCAAAAGTCTTAACTGAGCATCTCTTATCATGTTGATACCAAACATCTACAATTACTTATATCTCCTTGTGAGATTTCAAGATAGAATTGAGAGAAATTTTTTTTTTCCTCTAAATTAATAGGAAAATATTACAACTTGTATTTATAACCTAAAACGTGGAATAAATTAAAGTAATTTTTAAAAAAGGAAATAAATAAAATCTGACCTAATACTGGTAAGTAGTTATTATGTGAATAACTCATAATAATTACAGACTAATTTTCTCCTAATAATTATGAAGATTATGTAATAATGTAATAATTACAGAGTGATTGCCTCTTCATAATTATGAAGATTCTACACTCCCCCTCAAATTGATGCTGACTAATAAAAAAACATTAATTCGCCACAAAGAAACTGATAACATTGTTATGATAAAAAATTCTCAAGCAGTGAGCGCCGAAGCCTGAGAGTGCCGAAGCCGAGAGTGCTGAAGCAGAGAGTGTCGAGACCGTGAGTGCCAAAGCCGAAAGTGCCGAAGCCAAGAGTGCCGAAACCGAGAGTGTCGAAGCAGAGAGTGTCGAGGCTATGAGTGCCGACACTGAGAGTGTCTGAATTGAGATGGCTGAAGAGGCGGGCTTGCCCTTGACGCGACTTCAGACATTTTAGAGAGGAAGGCCGAAGGAATTGTTCGTGCCGGCTTACCTTATAGTACGAGCAGAGGAAGCCGAACTAGCAGGTGCGGCAATCTAGAGGACCAAAAACTGCAAAGTGTTGACATGTCGGGAAGGACCGAGAGGTTCCGGTCGGTTCTGGAGGTGCGACGAAACAGAGTTACGCGTCACAGGAGCAGGGTGTTTGCGCGGTGAAACGAGCCCGGCAAGACTCTCAAATGTTTGTCGTGGAAGAGGTGAAAGATGGAAAATTGATTCCAGCCTTCGAAGACGACAAAGATTCAGACTTGAAATATTTGACTTAGCTCTGGGCTCTAGCGGTAGAGGAGTTCGCTAATTGGGAGGACTGAAGGGCCGGCGAGGACCGAAGGATCGATGAAGACCGAAGGGCCGGCAAAGACTAAAGGGCCGACGAGCTTCGGGCCTGAAGAAGAGCGGCGCGATGAAGCGATGAGAGCTAGGGCTCTGATTGCAGCGAGGAGGGCCTGAAGGAATATTGGGTGCCTGCAGAAAAAAAGCTCCAGGTGAGGACCTACTGTAGGGAAAGCTCCGAAGGATGGTCTGCGGCAGAAATGTTCTAGAGGAGGGAAAGGCTCTGGAGGAGGGCCTGTTACATGAAGAATTCCGGTGGACCTGCTACAGCAAAAGCTCTAGACGAGGGTCTACTGCAAGAAAGACTCTGGTGGAGGGTCTGATGCAAGAAAAATTCTGGCGGAGGACTTACTGCAGAAAAATCTCTGGAGGAGGGCATGATCCGAAAAAGGCTCCAGAAGGTCTACATGAAAAGTTCCGGAGGAGGCCTGCTGTAGGAAAAGTTCCGGAGGAGGCCTGCTGCAGGAAAAGTGAGGCCTGCTGCAGGAAAAGTTAGGCCTGCTGCAGGAAAAGTTCCGGAGGAGGCTTGCTACAGAAAAAAGTTTTGGAAGACATGTTAAATAAAAAAAGGTTCTGGAAGAGGAAGAGCAGCTCGGGACGAAGCAGTCTGATGGTGCCAGAGTCGAAGGTCGATGATGTCACTAATGAAGGAGACGAAGGCGGAGGAAGATGTCACATAACTCAAATAAGATGACTGAGGATTGCTCCCGACAAGCAGACGAAGACGGCGGTGGGATTACTCTCTTCCCGCAAGAAGGCCGACAGAAAGGGAGTCTTGAGGTCCTCTCGAAAGATTATCTGTCGTTAGGGCAAAAATTTGGCTTTGATACCATGTGGGATTTCAAGATAGAATTGAGAGAATTTTTCTTTATTTTTCTATGAATTAATAGGAACAGATTACAACCAATATTTATTACCTAAAATGTGGAACAAATTAAGATAATTTCTAAATAGGAAAATAAATAAAATCTGACATAATACTGGTAAGTAATTATTAGGTGAATAACTCCTAATAATTACAGACTAATTTTCTCCTAATAATTATGAAGATTCTGTAATAATTACAGAGTGATTGCCTCTTCATAATTACGAAGATTCTACACTCCTCAACAAAACTACTTTACCATACCTTTAACATGGAAACCATATGATGCATCAATTTTCATTGAAGTTGCTCTCATAGATCATCCAATTAAGTAATATTTAACAATAATAATGCATAAGCATTCCACCCAGAGCCAAATACACGATTTATTTCTTCTTTCATCTCCTTTATTTACTTTTGTTAGAATATGCAATCTTCACTTGAGAAGCAACATAACTACTTTCACCTACAAAGCATTAAGTCAATTGCATATCGTTCAAACTTATATAATCTTTTATAATATAAAGCACACTTGAAAAATTCATGAAAGTGTATCAATAATGCTTATATCTATTTCAAATGTAATCATGTATAGATAATTTATAAGAGTAGAAAGTCAACAATGAACAATGGTTATGTGTATATAATGATATACAATATCTTGGATGGATATATCTGGCAGAGATGTATCATTTTGTTGTAATTTGTAAGGGAGAGTTCCTATAATGAGATGAGTCTGATTCTTATGAAGTGTTAAAGGAGGTTGACTCATTTTGGTACACCAGTTATATTTATTAAATACACATGGTTTAATGAACTAAATAGTTCTTTGCCAATTATTATCATGTCATTATTAATACGAAACAATGCTCCAAATTTACAACAAATAAATTTTAATATTATTGAATATGTTCAATAAGTTTATTGTTTAAAATGTCCATCCATGCAAAGAAAATGGTGGTGGATTGTGATGATTTTCTCTAAATACATTCCAAAATATCAAATTAATATAAAAAAATTTAAATATTATTGAGATGTTTATCCAGAAGTTGATGAAAATTAGCATACTCATGTAGTATATCAAACGAGCTTGATAAAGAAAAACAATTAGTGAAAGTTTGACTACAATATGATGTTTAACTACCAGATATAAATCATGAGAGAATGTTAGATTAATCTTGATTGGAGATGGGGATGAAGAAGATGAAAGAGACAATGACGAAAATGGGAATAATATTCAATAGTGGCACATTCAGCAATAATTGATGTCATATTATTTTGTATTATATCTTCTATAGTACATTTGTGTTACTAGATGGGTCTTATGAAGCACTTCCAATTCCTGTACATAACTCCACAGAGTAATAGTATTCCATATTCACATAATTTTTAAATACTAGAATTTCAACTATGCTCAAATGTTAATGTTGAAATGTAATCTATATATATTTTTTTAGGGGAAAGAGCGCTTGTGGCTCCTTACGCGTTAATATAAAAGGTTTGGTACAAAAAGGGGGTGGGGAGGCCGATCCCCAGCTAATAAAACCCCAAAAAAGTACAATTTCCACGCACCCCTAGGGGTTCAGCCTCCCGCGTTACAACTCACTCAAGAAAAAACACTCCAAAAAGGCTCAGGTGAGGGAGTAACCAAAACAAGATTATAGAAAACAAGACGATATAGAAATTAAAACTTGTATAGTGCAGCAAAGAGAACTGATATCGAATGTATATGTAGATGTAAAGCGTACTGGGAAGCCCAGAGGGAGGAGCGGTGGCCGCCAGAAGGTCCCAAAGCAGTGTCCCAGACAAAAGAAAGTAAAACCATACAGATTGATGCTCTAAAAACATAAGTGCCGAGAATTATCTTGATGAAGAAGAAAGTGTAAGCAGGTAGCAAGTATAACACCAATCAACAGATAAAGCAAACTGTAAGGACAACACTCACACAACAAAATATCAGGGAATTAGAAGAAGAAGTAAACAAGTAAACAAGGACATTCCACCAAGCTGAAGAATCTTCCAATCATATCTTTTTCAATTGCTCGTTTGCTATTAAGGTATGGAATACTTTGGGTACTTTATTTAACATAAACTGGCCTTCTACTTTTTTTATAGTGGACTACATAAATGCTTGGAAAGCTCTTGACATTGGGGGGAAGTTTCTGCCCTCCTTTCTTTTGGTTATCCTGTGGTTTATTTGGAATTCTCGTAATGCTGCAAATCACACTGAGGAGCACCCCACTTCTCTTAAAACATTAGCTCATATCAAAGCCTACTATCATAGAGCTACTAAATGTGCAGCTCCCCCTTCACTTGATATTAAAAAACCAATACTGGTAAGATGGGAGCCACCTGAAAGGGGTTGGATAAAAATTAATATTGATGGTACATTGGAATAGTTTGATTGCTTGGGGTTGGGGGTTTGTACAGGGATCATGGTGCCAAAACAAGGTTTTATTTTTCTTCCCCTGTCATTCTTTGAAACCCCTTTGCGATAGCTGAAATTTGAGCACTTGCTCTTTGCTCTCAAAAATGCCATTTGTTTTCACTTTAATGCTTTAATTGTTGAATCTGACTCAATCTTATTAGTAAGGATGTACCACAGGGAAATAGACATTCATTGGAATCTTATCTATATATTTAAAAGGATTTGGTCTGTCATTGATGCTTCCTCTCTACATGTCAAGATCAATTTCATTTATAGAGAAGCCAACAAGCCAGTTGATCGGTTAGGCTAAGCATGCCACAGATACACCTATGGTGGGTAAAGTCCCACAAAGACAGCTGGCAATTCTTTTACACGGTGATACAATAGATTTACCTTATATTAGATGATTTTAGCTGTTATGTTTATAGCTTATCTGTTGGAGTTACTGTTTCTCACCTCATGGTTATCTTCCTTTTTTTAACTCCCTGCCTCTTTATCATCCCTTAAATTTTGCAAGGTCTCTTATCCTGACTTAATATGCGTTTGTTTTTAGGACGGTAGGAGAACATATTTGCTTTGGTCTGTCACTAACTTTGTTCTGTAAGAAGTTTGGTTTGGCACAGGTTGCTAGTAATCTTTCCTTTGAGTTTTCGAGATGGCTTCTTTCCTCTGTGCAGTGCAGGACAACGGGCTTTACCTTTTGATTCTCCTATCAGTTTCCCTCTGTGGAGTGCTGGACAGCGGGCTCTGCTTTTTTCACTCCCTTTACAGGATGGCTATGCTGAATCTCTTCATCCATCTTTGCTTCTGTTACAGGCAACTTCCGTTTTCTTTTCCTTAATGCAGTTACGGTTTTTCCGTCTCAACCATGGTTTTGGCATTGTTTGTTTGGGCTCATTTGCTCTTATTAGTTTTATTTCTCACTCTTCTTGTTAAGTTTTGCTTTTTGTCAACTTTTTTGGAGCATTTTGGTGTGAGTTGTATTTTTGGTTTTTGTTTTAGATTGGGGATCGGCCTCCAACCCCCCAACCCCCCTCCCCCCTTGTACCAATTTTTCTGATTAACACGTAGGGAGCCACCGATGCTCTTTCCCCAAAATATATATATATATATATATATATATATATATATATATATATATATATATATATATATATATATAATTTTTGACCATCATAGATAAAACATGTATAATTGTGATCACAAAAGGGATTGGCCACCCTCATATGTTTAAGTCCACCCAATGAACATGATCTAATAAAGTTATATTGTCACAAAAAAAAAGTGTTAAAGGGGTCTCATGTTGTTGAGTAGATTGATAGTAAAATTCACTTACATTATTTTTTTCTTTTTTTTACAATGCTACATATTTTATATCTATTGATGATATAATTAAATAATTAATTAACAAAATAATGCTTTGAATTATTATAAGTTTTGTGATCCTAAGAATATGATTTGGCTCTTGTGCAATAATATTTATTGGAAGCCATTCCACCGGACAAGAGAAAGAGATAATAATAGTTTTTTGTAGTGAAAACTTAACAATACTTATTCTAATTTTTTCTATTTAAATATTAATTTTAATTTATTTCTTATAGTTTTAGTGTCATAAAACATGCATTAAAGAGCTATGAGACCTTTCTTTGTCGAATCTAAGAGCAATCTTACAACAACACATGCTTTATAATATTTACGGAAAGACATTCCACACGACCAGAGAAATAGATAACAGTAGTCCTTTGTAGTGAAAACTTAACATTACTTATTCTAATTTTTTATTTTTTTATTTTTTTATTTAAATGTTAATTATAATTTATTTCTTTTAGTCTTATTGTCACAACACATGCATTTAGGGGTGTAAACGAACCGAAAGCGAACGAATAGAGCTAGTGTTCGTGTTCGAAATGTTCGAACACATCACTATTCGTGTTTGGTTCGTTTGCTTATCGAACGAACACGAACTTCCTGGCGAACCAAACACGAACTGTTCGCAAACAACGAGCTTTTTTGACAGCCCTAGCTTTGATAGGATACTTCCTCAAAATGAAGCAAATTGATCAGGTATTCCATACACATCAGGTAACCCATACTTCCTCAAAATGAAGCAAACCGAATAATACGTTTAGGGTTTTGATTAGGGTTTTATTTTAATATATAGTTTAATATATTAATTATAATATTATAATATTTATATTAATATAATTAATACTATAATATTATTATTGTTATTAATAATTTATCATATATTATAACTTATAGACGTGTAATTATTTAAAATATGATAAATTTTTATAATATATAATTATTTTTAAAATATCATAATTATTTTAAATTATTTTATATTTCGAACAATAAGGAACCGAACACGAACGAACACATCACTGTTCGTGTTTGGTTCGTTTAACAAACAGAACAAAAAAATTGTTTGTGTTCGTCTCGTTTGCTTATCGAACGAATCAAACACGAACTTTTTGGCGAACCGAACACGAACTATTCGCGAACAATGAGCTTTTTTGACAGCCTTACATGCATTGACGTGCCATGAGACATTTCTTTGTCAAATCTAAGGGCAATCTTGCAAAATCACATCACATAGTTTTTCAATTAGACATATAAGTACGCTAAAAGTGGGAGCCTAAAGAGGAAACTAATGGTGTCAATTACTAAGAGATCGCCGTCTAATTTTATGTTTTTAAAAATGAATAATAAGGAGGACAACTTATCAAATTATGATAAAGACTATTTCACTAGTAATTCATTATGAGCTACGATAAGTTGATTAAATATTCAATTATAAAAAATTCATCTTCATAATGTACTTTTTTTTTTCATTTTTTCATTAGTAATTTCAAAGGGATATACCCATAGAATTAGTGATATTTAATTACGAGAACACATGCAAAGAACAGAACAATTGTTTTTATCTGCAGATGATCGATTTGGTGTTAGCTTGTATGGCTATATTTTTAAATTTTTAGAAAAATAAAGAAATGATAATTAAAAAAAATAAAACTTGATACAAATTTTTTAACAATTTAAGAGATATATAATTTTGTCTTTATTGGTAGACACAAGAAGACATATGACTGCATCATCATGTTGATGTCTGTACACAAATGAGGATTGTAAGCAATTCATAAGATGATTAAGCATATAGATACCTAGTAGAACCCCATCTATGCTCGACCAAATTATAAGTTGTGTGCACATAGATGAATTGCTTAAAACACGAGTTAATGCATAACTATTACATCTATAAATGAGGCAGTTAGAGTATACAATGAAGGTTATGCTTAAAAATACCCATTACTAATTGCTACAATTGTGTGTTACCATGCATTGTAGAAAGTATGTGATAGTATGTGTGAGTATGCATGCATTTAGGCATTGACTTTCATTGAGAGTGATGATGAGTGGAGTGAAACCCTCGATGAATGAGGAATGTATTTGATATAAAGTGCTTTGGATGGTTATTTCTATTTGAACAAACTGGAGGGGAGCGATGGGTTTTTTTGAAGCTTCTTTCCGCCTTTCCCTAACCTAGGTTTTTTCTTCTTTCTTGAGATTGTGTTGGATTCTCTCTATCCAATTTCTCAAGATGGCTTCAATTATTCTGAGTTACAAAGATGTTGAGTTGGGTAAACCCTATTTCGAGGGAGAAATCTTGTTTCCTTCAAATTTTCATGATCTATTGGCGGAAAACGGTACCGATGGTTTGCTTAAGAATACTCGTAAGAACAGTAAACCTGCTTTCTTGTTTTCTAATGAGGATACAAACATTCTCATAGAACCTTTAAAGTACACGTTGATTGCCAAATTTTCTTTTGCTCGACCTAGACGGGAGATTATCCGTAAATTCTTTTCTGATTTACATTTGGTTGGAGGATGTAAATTGGGTTTGATTGATGACCAAAATCTTATGATTTAATTGCAACTGGAAGAGGATTATACCTCTCTTTTCGCCAAGAAGGTTTTGACCATTAAGAAGTGCTATTTGAAACTTCTTAAATGAACCCCTGATTTCAATCCTTCGGAAGAACCTCCTGTTGTGCCTATTTGGATAAGATTTACCGGTTTACAACTTTAATATTATAATTTGAAAGTTCTTTATTCGTTGGGCTCCCTCTATGGTAAACCATTGAAAATGGATGCTGTCACTAGTAATTTCTCTAGGCCTTCATTGGCTAGAGTTTTGGTAGAGAGGGATGTTACATCTGGTTTTCAGGACTCTATATGGTTGGGAAATGCTAATGATGGCTATTGGCAAAAGTTGAGGTTAAACTTGTTCCGCATTATTGTACTCATTATAAAATATTTGGGAATCTTTTTTCACATTGCTATAATGTTATCCTGAATTGAGGAAGAGTAAAAATAAAGCTAAACGGTCTCAAGAAGAGGCTGATTTTTATTCGAAAGCTATTCAAGATACTTGGCAAAATAAAGATTATAAAGATTATGTTAGTAATTCTTTACCTACTTTGCCTATCATAATTCAAAACTCGGTTGTTGATTTAGCTACTAAAGAGATTGATAATTCTTTTATTGCTAAGAATGATGCTCCTACCTCTGTTGATATTTCTAAGACTATTGATAACAATAGTCTTGTCCCCATAGAGATGGTTCATAATAATAAGCCTGATTTTGTTAATGTGTCTGATTCTTTGCATCTTGATAAATAATTAGTTCTACAGCAAAATACGATTATTGAGCAAGCGCATACTTCTAATGATATTGCTCAAGCTAGTTTAAATACTAGCTATTTTCTTTCTAGTGAGGGGATTCAAGAAATTAATATAGTTGATAACAATACTAATAACCATCATTTGGTTGAGTAAGGTCCTGCACTTACTCGTCTAGAGTTGGAGGAGGAGTGGTTGATTCAAAGATCTTCTCAAAAAAGGAAAATAAAAAGCAATAGAGAAATGGACTTTGTGTATTCCGAAGCTCCTTCATCTCAATTTTTGGGGAAGGATGTTGATAAATATATCATGAAATCCACTTCTAAATCCAACAGAGGCAAAAATATTATTGATGAAGGTTAACACTCTTATATGGAATATTCGAGGCATTGTTAAGTCTAATGCTTCCAACCGGCTTAAAAATTTGATTCATGCTTATAATCTTCATTTTCTGGGTATTCTTGAATCTATGGTGGCTTCTGTGAATAATGATATTTACTCGAAAAGATTTTTGCTTTCAAATCTTTTCCTAATTGTGATAACAAGATTTGGTTCCTTTGGAAAGATTTTTTGAAAATTGATATTCTTATCAATCATTGCCAGTTGTTGCATATTAGAGTTCATTTATCTAATGACTCTTTTTTGTTTGTTATCATCTATGCTGGTTGAACTAAGCAGGCACGTTTTTAGCTTTGGAATTTGATTAAATCTGTTAATCCTTCAAATGTGGCTTGGCTTATGAGAGGTGATTTCAATACTATATCTTCTTTTTCTGAGAAGAAAGGAGGGGCTCCTCCAAATCTTAATATCATTGATGGCTTTAATGAAACTTTCATGGATGTCAGACTTTATGACTTGGGTTTTCATGGGAATTCTTTTACTTGGTATAGAGGTAGGGTGTTTGAAAGGCTTGATTGGTATGTTGCCAATTCTTCTTGGATTGGTTTTTTTTTCATAGCACAAGGTTCACCATTTATCTATTGATACTTCTGACCATGCTCCAATTCTTTTGAAGATTATGAAATGTTCTTATGTGAATAATTATCAATTCAGATTTCACAATATGTGGATTTGACATGATTGTTACCACATGTTTCTTATTGATAATTGGAAAACTTCTGTGACTAGGTTTGCTGGCTACCGTTTGTGGGTTTTATAAAAAATTTTGCTAAAGTCCTTAAGAGGTGGAAATGGGAGGTTTTTGGAAATCTTCACATAAATATTGAGAGTCTAGAAAACAATGTTAAGGCTCTTGAATGTGACTATGCTAATAATAAAATTGATTTGGACATTCTTCTTCAGGGGAAGCAGAAGTTGGATTATACAATTTCTATGGAGGAGAATTTCTATGCGCAAAAATTGGCTAAGACTCATTTCCTTGAGGGTGACAGAAATTCTACTTTTTACCATGCTTGTTTTAAGAATCATCGGAAGGATAATTCCATTTCTACGATTATCAGTGATGATGGTTCTATACTCAATAATATTGTTGATTTTGTTAATGATGGTGTTCAATACTTCTCTAATGTTTTCGATAGTGGTGGAAGATATCATTCTCACATTGATATTACCCTCTATAATGGTGATATTGTGATTGATAATTCTATTTTTACTTGTATTCCTAGTAATGCAAAGATTAAAGACATCATTGATAATATGGAAGCTGGAAAAGCTATTGGACCGGATGGTTTTACTATTGAGTTCTATAAAAATGGTTGGGAAGTTATTCAAAATGAAATTGCTAACATTATTCTGGATTTTTTCAAAGGTTAAGATCTGCTTAAGCATTTTAAACCTTCTAATATTGTCTTGATTCCCAAAGTAAAAAAATTCTACTAAATGGGGTGATTTTCGACCTATTAGTCTGAATACTGTTTTTTCTAAGATTATTTCTAAGACAAATGGTTAATAGGCTTCAACCTATCCTTAATAGTATTATCAGTCTGAATCAAACTACTTTCTTGAAGGATAGAAATATATGTGATCATGCTCTTCTTGTTCAAGAGTTAATTATGGATATTAATGCAATCAATAGAGGAGGGAATATCTTATTTAAAATTGGTATCAAAAAAGCTTTTGACACTATTTTGAGGTATTTAATTATGGATATTCTTCATACTATTGGATTTAGTAATGTTTTTTGCAATCTCATTTATAGAATCCTCAATGAAAACTACTATTATCTTCTTATTAATGGCAATAAATATGGTTTTTTCAAAGCTTATAAAGGCATTAAACAGGGTGATCCTCTATCCCCTTATCTCTTTATTATTGCCTTTGATTATTTGTCGAGAAGATTGAATAGATTGTTTCATACTTATCGTTCTGTGAACTAGATGCATAAAGTCATTCGAGTATTTCTCATTTATGCTTTGTTGATGATCTGATTATTTTTACCAATCCCAATAAATGTTCCATCAAGAGAGTATGGGCTGAGATTATTCATTTCAAAGTATTTATGGTCTGAATTTTAATACCTCTAAGTGTTTCTTCTACTGCTCCAAAAGAATTATTGTTGCTAAGAAAGACTGGATTATAAATTATACTGGTTGCAACAAAGCTATGTTACATTTGACTTACTTGGGCTTCACTTTGGATAAGGCAGAAAGCGTAGTGCTCTTTGTTTGAATTTGTTTGATAAAGTAAGGAATAAAATTTTATCTTGGGAGAGTAATTTTCTTTCTTTTGGAGGGTGTATCACTCTCCTTAAGAGTGTTCTTACTTCTCTCCCTCTTTACTCCTTACAAGTGATGAATATGCCTTTGAGTTTTATTAAAAAAAATGGAGAATCTTTTTAATAAATTTTTTTGGGAAGGCAAACACCATTCTAAATATCATTGGAGATGTTGGAATAAGATTTGTAAGCCTATCGACAAAGGTGTTCTGGGCTTCAGAAGCCTATCTGATTCTATCAGAATTAATTACATGAAATTATGGTATAGATTCAGAAAGAACACTTCCATTTGGGCATCTTTCTTGCATGCCAAATATTGTTTTAATAAACATCCTCTTTCCATCATTGTTAATAAGAAAGACTCTTTTATTTGGCGTGAAATGTTAAAGGTTGCAAGAAATACTGAAGATTTGATTTGTTGGGACATTGGTAAAGGAGACTGCTCTTTTTGTATGATAACTGGACTGGCAGAAGTTCTCTTGTTGACCGGTATGGTGGTCCGGTTGAGATTGATAAAAAAGTTCATGACTTTTGGTATGATAATTGTTGGTGTTTAAGAGAGATTCAGCAGTTGGTTCACAATGATGATGCTAATTTCATTGCATTGATTCTTATTAACAGTGATGATTGATTTACCTAAAGTTAAAGGCGTTATTGGAGATTCTTATTCTAAAACTTTTGCTAACTCTTTCCAGAACTTTCAGGGGTTTGATCTTAGATGGAATTGGAATTCTTAGGTCAAGCCTTCGATTTCCTTCTTCATTTGGAGATTCTTTCATATGTTGATTCCTACTGATGATTTACTCAAACTTAAAGGTTTGAGGCTTCCTTCTTGCTGTGTAAATTTTCAAAATCATGAAAAGTCTTTCATGCATATTTTGGTTGATTACAATTTTGCTACAGAGGTTTGGAGGCAGATTACTATGAAATTCAAAATTTCAAATCAAACTCTACAGTATGCTAATATTTATGATATTTTCACTAAATGGAAGAGTTATGGCCATGCTTTCTTTAATGTTATAATTGCTGTTAATCTTTGGTTTCTTTGGATGGCTAGGAATGATGCTAAATTTAATAATTATATTCATAATCTGCATCATATTGTTAGTTTGCTTTTTAGCTATCCTAATGTAAAGCTTAATTATCCTTACCTTTTACTAAATGGAGGAGTTATGGCCATGCTTTCTTTAATGTTATAATCTGCATCATATTGTTAATTATCCTAACCTTTTACTATCAAGACTAAGAGTTTTTCTTTGATACCATGGTGTAAACCTTGTGCACCTTTCATTAAAATTAATTGTGATGGTTGATGGACGAGAAATAGTGCTGATGTTGTTGGAGTTTGTATAGACTTTATGGGTTATATTATTTGTTGGTTCTCTGCTAAAGCTATTCCTACTACTCCTTTAGTTGCTGAGGTGTATGCTTTAGTTTTTTGTCTTCAAGTAGCAATTAAATGCGGTTGGAAGTTTATCATTGTGGAAACTGATTGTTTGATTTTATGAAAGTATTGTAATTTGCAAGAGGAGCATCATTGGAGTGTCAACCTTCAAATAAGAGAATTTCTGATTTGTCTAAGCAGCTGACTATCTATTGGTCTCATGTCAAGAGAGGGGAATATGGTGGTATATTGCGCGGCTAAAGCAGGTTTGAAGCTGAATGGTGCTTTGATTACAAAGGTTATTCCTATTGATTTGCTGAGGTTGTCTTTGAATGATGTTCGTTGATTGTTTTGTTTGTGGTTGTTTTGTTTAATCTGTTTTGTGTGTGTGTGAGTTGTATTTTGTTTTTGCTTGGAAAGATGACCTTTAGATTCTTCCTTTTTGTGTGTGTTGTATTGTGGGGTTTTAGATATGACATCTTTCTTATTTTGTATTTCTTTTTTGATGAAACACGTAAGGAGCCGTCTATTGCTTTTCCTATGAAAATAAAAAAGGCACTAAAAACTCGTAACATTATACATAATTTTGTATTTTATTAGCATATTGTAGGTATGTTACATAATATATTTTTTATGGTAATACTATTGTAAGTTGTTTTACTTTAATTGTGTTTGTTTAATATTTTAGTGATATGTAAAGATTTGTTTTAATTATAGTTATGTAAATTATTACAATGCACCTATAGCTTACTTTTTTTCTTTTTGTAAAGAACTTTCAACATTGTGAAACTCCTATGATGTCATGACAAAATTTTTTTTTTTGGCTTTAATAATATGACCAACATAAATGAAATTGAGACGAAAATTGCATATTTGTGATAAATTTGCAATTGAAGTCATCACAACCGGTCATGAATTGGATGACATGTAATAATGGCTTTGTTAGCTCATCAATTTGTCATTCTATTTCAAATTTTCCAAAATAAATTTTTGTTTCAAATTATCTGCAATACTCAATAATTTGCGACGTATTATTCATTACAAATTTATCTTGAATATTTTTCTATGCAAAAAAAAAAATTAAGAAATGCATTACACTTGTTAACAAACTCCATTTGTGATAAAATTTTCGCATTGTATGATAAATAAAATAGATTATAAACTTGATGCTTTGTTATATTTTTGAATTATACTAACAATTTTATGGACACTGTTAAGTTGGGCTCTTAATGATCCAATTTCGAGTCAAGCTGAGGTCGGCTCAAAATCCACTTCGAAAAATTTCGATCCAAAATTTTGGCTCGTAGCTCGGCTCGTTGATTTCAATCCGATCTCAATCCAAACCAAAATTCGAATTTGGCATCAGCTCTAATAGTTCTAACATCACTAAGTATGTTAACGATCCAATTTTGAGCTAATCTGGCATCAGCTCGAAAAAAATTCGATAAAAAATTTTGTCTTGTAGCTCGGCATATTTATTTCAATCCGATGTCGATCCCAACAAAAATTTAAATCAATTTTAAAACTATTAATGATCTTGGAGCAAAATTCACAGCCCTTTCCTTAACCCGTCAGAGCCGCAGCCTATTGGTTGTGGGCCCAGCTTTTACAACCATGTTGCAGGTTCAAACTCTTACTAATGGTATATTTGGGACAGTTTATAAGTGCGGTGGCGTTTTTGAAAACGCCGTCTAACCATTTGGTTCGCGCGTTTTTGAAAACGCTTCTTGCCGTGTTTGAGTTTTTTACACTAAACGTGGGCTGCGGTCGACCCCCGCGATCGACCCTCTGACCGCTTTTCAGGATAAACTGTTTATCCTGAAACACACAAGCTGCCCTAAACAAACCCTAAACCTTGAACAATTGTTGCTGGCTCGCTCTAAAAACAGTTGCTCTTAGGGCTTAAATACAGTTTATGAAAATTTAAAAAGGATGTTAGCGATCGGTTTTCGAGTTGCATTGAGTTAGCTCAAATTCGACTCGAAAAAAAAATTGATCTGAGTTTTTTGCTCATAACTTAATTCAAAATGAACTCGAAAACAAATTTGATCCAAAAGTTTATCTCTTAATTCAGCTCGTTTATTTTAACCCTAGCAATAATTCAAATCAATCTTTGGACAATTAATAATTCCCTACCTAAATTCACAGCCTTACTTTGCACTACCCGTTTTCTTGTCAGCAAATCTTCGCCGTGTAATCAAATATTCCACAAGAATATTATTGCGTCAGCTAATCTGACCAAAAATCTTTATTAATGTATAGGCTAACTAACTCCGGAATATGCTGTCCAAAAAGAAGAAAAAAACTAGGCCCAGTGGTGGAAACTGAGGAATGCATTCAAGAATCTTTACTTTAGCTACTAATTAATTGTTCTTAATTCATTCAATCATTCTAAAAAAAATCAAATTTAACTATTAATGTAGCCCGAAGGGAATATTTTATATGACAAAACGAGCGCAAGCTTTATCAAATTTTTTTATCAATTAAGCTTTTAATTTGATGCGCTTTTTTAATGAAAAAAAAATCTCAAATATTTTAATCATAAACCATTTCAAATACATATTTAAATTCAAATATGATAGGAGAAATTTTCATGATATTTTGGGAATGGTTAAAACTCTCAACAAAGTACTCTAACCAAAAGGCAATTACATATAGAAGTATTTAGGGGTGTAAACGAGCCGAACACGAGCGAGCCAGACTCAACTTGTGTTCGGCTCGTTTATATTTCGAGCTCAAAAAGTCTGTTAGTGTTCCGCTTAGCACGAGCCGAACATGAGCCTAGCACGAGCCGTTTTGACAACCCTAATTACGTACCCATAAGATGTTAAGGATTTGAGCAAGATTTAAAAATTATTGTTTATATTAAAATCTAATTTAATAATTTTTATTATATTTTCTTAATTAATACATTTAATTGATTATAAATCATTGTAGCCTTGTAGCCAATTAAATTTAATACATTTTAATTGATTATAAATCATTGTAGCCAAGTAATATTTCGAGCCAAAACAAGCTGAACACGAACGAACAAATCTTTGTTCGTATTCAGCTCGTTAACTTAGCGAATGAGCTAAACACGAGCTTCTTAACGAGCCGAACACGAGCTGCTCGAGAACAACGAGCCGTTTTGACAGCCCTAGAAGTATCAAGAATTAGTGGACGGATATTGGGACATTGGAAGCGGCAACATCTCTTCTTGGAGGGATTAGTGGACGGATTTTGGGCCGGTAGGATCCTAGTAATCTGTTGGTTTCCGATCTTTGGGTTAATGGCATGTGGAACCGTCAAATTCTGGAGGAATTAGTGCGCTGTACCTCTGTTGTGTTTTCCAAAAGTCCAATAAACATAAGAAAAATGACTCTTTGCTACTTAAAATTCCTCATAGCAGTTTAGTAACTAAATACATTTATGAGCAGTAATACTTGTTTGATAAAGTGGAATGGGGGGATTACGCATGGAGAAAGACGTTGACAACATCTATGTATTTCTTCATATGGAGACATTTCCATATGCCATTACCTTATGATGACATTCTGAAACTCAAAGGACTTCGACTTGCTTCTCAAAGTCGTCTTTGTAAATTTTCTGAGGAAACTGCTAACCACATATATTTCTGGTGCTCTTACACTAAAAGAGTCTGGAATTACTTTGATAATCTCTTTCATAGCAGAATCCCTCCTAGTTGGAATTGTGTTGATGATTATTGGTGCTTTTGGGCTAAAGAGAGCTCACAGAATGGCTTGTTAGCTTATCTACCTTCTATCTTAATGTGGTTTTTGCGGATGGAAAGGGATGTGAGTAAACATAATGACATTTCAACTCCTATACCTGTAGTTATTGCTAATAATCTGGCCTATCTTCATAAACTAGGACATTCTAAGCAATTTAAGGAGCATTTTTTGTTGCAATGCACCTGAACAGTTTTAGGATGGCTTCCTAAATGGGTTAGGTGGTTGCTGCCCAATACCATTCCCCTCCCCCCGGCCACAATGAGTGCTACAAGGTGAACATAGATGGTAGTTGGTCCTTTAAGGGGGCACGTGCAGGTGAGCTTTTCAGGGATCATGAGAGGAAGTTTATTATGTGCTTCTATTCACCTTGTCTTGCTTCCAAACCTCTTGAGGCTAAGGCACAGGCTGTTCTTTTGGCCCTTATGGTGGCAAGTAATAATGGTTGGTCGGCTCTAATTGTGGAGCTGGATTCTTTACTTTAATTGCATTATCTGTGTGGGAAGCAAACACTGCCTTGACATATTATGGGGTGGTCTAAGGTATCAAAAAATTTGGAACCCGAGCATAGATTGGAGTTTCATTTACAGGTAGGGAAATCAGCTTCCCCATTTGTTGGTCAGACGGTTTAACCAATTTGGAGGTAGGTTCTTACTCCTCTTTTGAGTTGAGAAGACTTATTGGTTGGGATTTGTTCGATTTGCCATACCTCAAAGTTATATAAAATTCCCCTTTTAATACGGATGAGGCTTTTCTTAGTTTATGTTGGGTTGGTTGTGTTGGAAGTGGCACTGGCACACTTATGAGACGTTAAGCCACAGTTTTCTTCGGGTGGCTTTTCCGACATATCATATATATATATATATATATATATATATATATATATATATATATATATATATATTTAGGGGAAAGAGCACATATGGCTCCCTACGTGTTAATATTCAAAAAAGGTGTTACAAAATTGGAGGGGGTTAAGGAGTCAGGACCCCACTACAAAACCCAAAAAAAGATACAATAACGCACACCTAGAGGTCCCGTCTCCTACCATCCCCCTCCCACCGTACAACGCACGCAAGATAAAACTCCAAAATAAAGTGAGAAGTGCATGAACAGTAAAAATCCAAAAACTGAAGGAGCAGCATCGTTATCCAACAGCAAATGAGCAAAAAATAAACGCATCAATACCGGCGGGGTAAAAGTTACGGCGGAAAGCAAATCCCAAGAGAAAGCGGAGTCGAAATGGTATCCGACAGGTTCTTCATCGATGAAAGCTCCTCTTCTTGTAACGTGCATGTAACCTTAAGCAAGACAACCCAGCAGAAGCAATAGACAAACCTAACTAGCCTACTAATAGCAGAAAGGGATTTCCAAAACATAAAAACTTCAAACATAATGAAAATTTAGCGCACCCAGTATAATGTATAAAGGGTCTACCAACAGCAATGTAGAGCAGAAGAAACATCAGCCAAACAGAATTCACAAAACAGCAATGAGATGAACAAAAACCCCCCAAGAAAGAAAAGTGACAAAACAAAAAACAGAGCCCAAAACAGACAATCCGCGGAACTAGATATATCTAATGTAAGGCAAATTAATCCTATCACCATGCAATAAATAGGCTAACTGATGAGGAGGGGAGATGCCCACCAAAGGAGAACACTCCGCATTCTTAGCTAACCGATCGACAACTCTATTGCCTTCCCCGAAGTTGAAATTTAAACGCACTTGCAGGTGGAAAGTATCAATAAGATTCCAAATGCGTCTAAACGAAACAACGGATTCCAAGGAGTGGCATCCAGCTTGAGAAACATGTTTATAAGCAAAATAGAATCGGTTTCCACCATTAGATAGTTAATCTTGAAAATAATAGCGAGATCCGAAAGCGGAAAGAGAGCCCAAACTTCGGTCATAAGTGGGGAATCGGCCACCACGGGAGATGAAAAGTAGGAAATTAACTTACCCCGATGATCCTCGAAAACACCCCCCACACCGAGCATGGGAAGGGGACCAGCTACCATCAATATTAACTTTGATAACACCTAAAGGAGGAGGGAGCCATCTGACAGCAAAAGGCTTCTTAACAATAGTGTTATCACTAGTGAACAACCTAGAAGCTCTGTTATAATAGGCTAATATATTAGAGAAAGTAACCTTAACAGATGGTTTGTTAACACCATGTTTTTAATCGTTCCGGCATTCCAAATATATATATATATATATATATATATATATATATATATATATATATATATATATATATATATCTTATCCTCCTTTATTATGCAGTTGGTATTTTAATTTGGGTGTTTATTGTTGGTGTATGAATTGGAGCGAACCTTTTGTTTTGAATAGTTGTCGTAAGTTGGTTGAGCTTGCCCTTAATTGCTGGTGGGCTTTTTTGAAGAAGCTTTTCTTGTTACCGGTTGGGTTTGGTATGCTGGAACTGAATCTCGATTTAGATGTTATGCCACTAAGTGGCTCGGGAAGCTAGTGCGGCATTACATATCTCTTTTTTCTCAAAACCTCATCATAGGTATATTTGGCATTCTGTTTCTACTTTCTCTCTTGTTTTTTGGTGGGTGGTTGAGCTTGCCCTTAATTGATGGTGGGCTCTTCCCCCCTTGTCTTCTTGGTGTTGGTTGGTGGTTGGTTTTTGGTTGGACTTACTCTATGCTATGACCCCTAGTGTCTTTTATTGGTATGGATTGAGAGGGGGAGGGGGGGTTCTGGATGTTCCTGTCGCCTTTATGTCACCATGGGGTTTTACCATGTAGGCTTTACAGGTTTATTTGTGTTGTCGCCTTTTCTGTTTTCAGTGGGGCAACGGGAATTACAAGTTTAGTGCTTGTGTTGTTCATTGTTCATTTAGAGGGGGAGGGGGAGGTTCTGGATGTTCCTATCACCTTTATGTCACTGTGGGGTTTTACCATGAAGGCTTTGCGGGTTTATTTTTGTTGTGGCCTTTTCTGTTTTCAGTGGGGCAACGGGAATTACAAGTTCAGCGCTTGTGTTGTTCATTGTTCATTTGGAGGGGGAGGGGGGGTTTCTGGATGTTCCTGTCACCTTTATGTCACTGTGGGGTTTTACCATGAAGGCTTTGCGGGTTTATTTGTGTTGTGGCCTTTTCTGTTTTCAGTGGGGCAATGGGAATTACAAGTTCAGCGCTTGTGTTGTTCATTGTTCATTTGGGTTCTGGATGTTACTGTCACCTTTATGTCACTGTTGGGTTTTATCATGAAGGCTTTGCGGATTTATTTGTGTTGTGGCCTTTTCTGTTTTCAGTGGGTGACCCACTTTTTTATGTTTGCAAATTATGTTAATAGCAACGGCACCAAAAACTTGATCCCACTTAATACATATTTAATTTTATGATGGAATGTATAATGTGGATTCTACGAAAGTATACATATTGTATCAAGTAATACAGGGCTCTAGTGGAGTCCTGGTTATCGTTCCCATAGGGAAGTTTTTAAAAGATTTGTAACAGCTAAATTTAAAAAGTATTTACTTACTAATATAGTATACGGAAATTTAGAATATGTAACTAAAGCAAACTAAAGTAAACTAATGCTTTAAATAAAGTTGAATTAAAGATTTCAGAAAAAATATCATTCTCCTTGTTTTTAGAAAATTAAGTGAATGATGAATTTAAATAGATTTTTGTATTGTGACAAATAGGAGCATTCCTTTTCTTTACCCTTTGGTCGAGTGCAAAGAACATTGACTAGTCCTATGTTTGATTACTAAATCTACTGGCTAGATTTGGGAGGATACTTGTCGCCACTTTAGAGCTCCCATGTTCCCCTCACTCGAGGGCTAACATCTACACTTCGACTCTCAAACAATATGACTAAATTGAATATTTTAGTCATGTCACACTAAAATGTCCGATTCTACGTCCAATAAATAATATTTCCCTATTTATTTGCACCCTCCTTCCAAGAGCTTTTGACTTCCCGAATATTGGATGTAATCTTTACTATAGTTGATAATTCAACATATTTTAACAAATCAATGGGCAGGATTGAAAAGTAAATTAAGTTTTAAGTAAAAATTATCACAATTTATTTTAATATATTAGGCACTTCATTTAATTTCATTAATTCACATAACTTCATAAACAAGGAGAAAGACTAAGAAAACTACTCAGAATGCATGGAAATTAAACAAAGCATGGATTTCATTTAAAGTTAACAATAATAAACAAAGATACTTATCTCGATTTCCTCCCCAAGTAGACTCCTTGAATTTCCTTTGACTTTTCCTTCTAGTACAGCACACTTCTAAACTCACTAATTACACTCTTAAACTCTTAAAATAGACACTAAGACTCTCTAAAATAGACATAAATTAACACTCAAGAGACACAAATGACACACAACATACTAAAATTTGTCCTCTATTTATAGAGGTAAGCAAAGGTCCAAGGGGTGCTTAAACATCTCTTCAAAAAGTGTCCAGGTTCAACGTATCCAGCATTTTGAACAGTCTCGCCGTCGGCGAGAAATGACCTTGCCGTCAGCAGGCTTCTAGAAGGTCTCCAAACTGCGCGATCTCGCCATCGGCGGGCTCGGGCTCGCTGTCGGCGAGGTAGTTGTAAATCCTTCAAAAATTCTTCTCATGATCTCGCCGTCGGCGGGCTCGATCTCGCCGTCGGCGACTTAGTTCATTTTGCATGAATTTCTTCCTTTTTTGATCAAATTAGCTCCATTTTATGCTTTTTGCTTTCATCACTTATAAAACTTCATTCCTGCAATAAAATAAAGAAAATACATTTCTTTAAAGTGCAATTTCATAAAAAATGACTATGAATTTCTTAATATATTTTCCCGTGATCAAAATCCCCAAACTTAATTATTGCTCTGTCCTCGAAGTAATTTTAGTACTAAATGAAAAAGAATGATTTCGTAATAGAATATTTCAATTCAGATATACTATGAATATTTAAATAATATTATAGTAAAGTTAAATATAAATATTTTTAAGTAATTAAATTAACTTTATAGATATAAGATTATTTAGTTATCAGATCTAAGATTTCTAACTTGCTATTTATTTCAGAAAAGACTATATTAAAAAGTGTAATTTACTTAAGATATTTAGATGACGGGAAGTTCGAAAACACTTATTTAGTAAAATACTAATCCATATATATAAGTTTAGAAATATATTGAGTTTTACACTTTAGGTTAATTCCATTGAAGCCGATTTTGATAAGACATCTCCTCGAAACTTCTCCTCACTTATATATATATATATTTTTCTTTTCTTTCCTTTTTTTTCTTTTTCTTTTTGGATTGATTTTCAATCCTTCTCATTTTCTTTTTCAAGTGAGGATTACTATATCTGGATAGCCTGTTAATAATTTTGAACTTCAACTTTCTCTTCCTAAATTTGAAACTTAAAATATTTTTTTTGCTTATATTTATTTTATAGCATTTACTTCATTGAGTTTCAATCTTTTCTTTTTCATCTAAATACTTAAGAATTTCAATTTTAGAATATAGTTTCTCTTATTTTAAATAGTTTACTATATTCTTATTTCTTTTAACCAAATATCTTATTCTATTAAATTAATTGAATTACTAGAAACTTCTTATTTAACTTTCTATAATAATTATATAAAGTAATTCATGTTTATTAAATTGAAAATTACTATAGAAAAATCATTTGATAATAATTTTTGAAAATAGAAATTGAGAACAATTTAATAATTAAATTTGTATTTTTCCTCCCCCAAACTTAAATTTTTCTATCTATTTCTAAATGGTGAAATGGAAAAAATACAATGAATTTACATCATACCTTTGAGCTTTAGGTATTTCTTTTTCTTAAATTTTTTGCAGGCTTTTAAATTATTTAAAGAACCTGTAATGTTAGTATTCTTCCATATATATAGTATTTAAAAGAAAGTGCTGGGATAAGAAATTTTAAATAAGTATAAAACACAACAAATGAAAACTTAATCTATTACTACACATGCAATCAACTACTCTACTTTAAACATATTAAAACAATCTAAACATATTAAAAGTTCATAACTTATAAAAACTTAAACAACACATTAAAGAAAAACTAACATCCAATCTAAAATAAAAAAAAATTACAAACTAACTTAACACACATAAAAAGTCTAACGTTACATCATAAGCAAACAAACAAATAACCCAAATCCACAGTCCACAGAGAGTACAGAAAAATTACACACAGAACAATAAAGTTTTCAAAAGAACAATTAATCTAAACAAACTAAATAAAGTCTCTGATCTTACACATCAAAATCCGAGCTATATCATCTCCACCGATCTCCAGTCGAGAAGGTCGAGAAGGTCGAGCAAGGCAGTACTTGTGTATAGCGGGGGCACTCAGGAAAGACAACATCTAACTCACCACTCCTATATCGACGTTCAGCCTCATAATATGCAATTTCGTACTCTGAATACCGCTAGAGATATTAACTATTATAATCATGTCTTTTTTTCCAAGCCATCAATCCTGTGGTCCATATGCTCAAATTTTCTTTCCATATTCTCTCCAAATTGTTCAAAACTCTTTCTACTTAGGGTTAGCTCATTCATCAAATCTTGAAGGGTAGGAGTGGTGTACTGAGGGGGTTCATAACTAGTAGAGGGTATATCTCTATTTGAAGAACGTACATAGTCCCTTGTCCCAGATCTCCATCCTTCGTGGGATTCATATTTCTTAATATTAGCCAGAGTAATGGGTTTCATAGGCTCAGCCCATTCCTCGTCATCTCTTGCCTCTACCCCGGATAATTGGCGAGTGCATAGATAAGACCAGGATGTCCTAGTCCTTTTCCACTTTCACTTCTTGAGGTGGCTAATATATTCTTATAAATTACACTTCCCACATTAATACTTTTTTGGTTCTGAATACAGAAATTCAGAACTTCTCTATCTCTTTTTACCTCACTATGGTGGTAAGTAGGTAACAAAGTAGAACAAATAAAATAGTGCCAGGTTTTAGATGTTGCATTTAACATAGAAAGAGCGAAGTTTACCCGTTCTCGCTGCTTTATCTTCCAGACTCCTTTCCCGTCAGTGAGAAAGTTAATCACCTCTTCCAGTGGTCCTTCCATAGTTCCAAATGTATCATACTCACTAGTGTAGGTGTCACGTACCTCGTAATAAGCATTTATCCTTGCAGCGTTAAATTCTACCAAAAATCCTCTAACCTTTACTGGTGCATCTTCAGCCAGTGTCAGGTTCGCATAAAATTCCTTTACCACTTCTACAGCGGCTCTGTTGGTTATGAAACAAAAATTTTCCCATCCTCGTTGCTTTATTACTCGCTCCACCTCTCCTCCTGGATTCTTAAAAACTCAATCTTAAATGCATTTTCTTAATTGAATATTGTGGAAATATCTTGATTGTGCCCTTGCATTCACAAATCAGGTTTCATCGTAATCCAACCGTCGCTTTTGTCATGGAGCCATTTTCGATCTCTGAAATTTGCAAAAAATCTAACTAAACTTCCAAATATTACTAAGAAGGCTTCCTATAACATCTAAAATCCATTTAAATCAATTTCCATGAATTTCTTCCAAGTATTTTTTCCACATTTCGAATTTTTTCAAAATTTTCCAATGTAGAAGAAATCCATGGTGAAAATAAAAAATTTTTGCATAGGAGTGAAGCTCTTACCAAGGGAAGATGAAATTCGGTGTCAAAAATTGTTGAAATCGCCTCAAATCCAAGATCTCGCAAGCCACTAGGTCGATTTTTTCGAAGTTTTGAGGAAGGAGATGATGAATAGTGTCGGTTGACTGGTCAAATATAGGTCTTTTCGCGATCTCGCTGTCGGCGAGATTTTTCTCGCCGTTAGCGAGCTAATTAATTTGACAAAGGCAAAAGTTTCGGGAAAAATCTGCTATCAACAAGATCGTTCTCGCTGTCAGCGGGATTTTCTCGCTGTCGGCGGGATAATTCTCGCCGTCGGCAAGATCCCAAAATTTTAAATTTTTTTTAAATTCGTCAATCATTTTCAACCTCGATTTGCCCTTAATCAATCTTCCGATCACTTAATTTAATAATTTAGTAAGAAGATTAGATACTTATACTCACAAAAAGTTCACACAACATAAACAATATAACTTTATATATAAAATCCATGAGACTTACAAACTTCACACTAACAACTAACAACATACTTAACTTAAATGTCCAAATCCATAATACTCAGCATCGCAATCCAAACCACTATACACTAAATGCTGAGACATAACAAATACATATAATTTCATCTAATCTGAGATTCAAATCATAATAAAACCTAAATCCAAATCAACACAAATATACACACAAATATATCATAAAATATAAATCTTTACTACTCCTCAGTGTCTGAACTAAAATCCTCTCTGATATTTCCGATGTGACGCAGATGCACAAATAGATTGTAGAAAGGCCTGAAAGGGAATTCTACAGTAGATTCTTCATCAATCCATCCTTTCTTTCTCGGTAAATGAATAAAGCTGGCCTCCGGATGTCCAGGTATGATCAAAGTGCTCCTTCATCCTCCAGTCAATGTGATCAAACATATCAGAGATGTTATCGATGGAATTCATCACGTTCTGCAACTCTTTCTCCAATCCTTTAATCTTTTTCAGAATGAAATTTGTTTTATCAGTAAGGGGCCTTGTTAAACGATTGTTTTGTGATGCTCTGTCAGAAATAATGGTAATCTCATCATTGTTATCCAAACTTGGAAACATATTCGTAAGATCGAGTGGTTTCCATGGCAAAAGTTCATTTTCCCAAGCCTCATAAGAAACTTGGTACTGACTGCATAAAACAAATATAGTTGATGGGTGTCCAAGTCCATGAACTGACCCATGCACAATCAATCCTAATGCAGACTTTACTATAATTGATCCAACATCGATAGGTAGTAATTTAATATAGCGCATTCCTTTGAAACCTTATTTACCCTCATAGTGGGTAATAACTTTGATGAGATAAAGAAATGTCAATGCTTCGAGACAGGGTTAAGAAGTGATGCAGAAGAACTGACATACCCGTCGTCGTGTAACTCCAAATCATCAGGTTAGTCGGTCAGTTATCTATAAATCTCGTTCATATTGTATCTTGAAGGAACAAAGTTTGAATAATGACAGACAGGGGTATTTTTTATAGAAAATAATTTATTTACCCTTGAAGAAGTAAATGTTACCCATCTTCCTCTGACGTAGACACTTCCATTGTTGATCGCATGTATATTAGAGTAAAACTCTTTAACTACAGGAATAACTACAGCGGATGTTGTATAGCAAAATACCTCCCAATGCCGCTGCGCAATCATTTCTTCAATTTTTGTGGTGGAATTCTCTACTCCTCTGTTCATAAATCCCCTTTCTTTAATAAGTCGCTTCTTCATCAAAACTTTATTGAAAATGCGCTGCGCCTCCGAACTGACGAATTTTCTTCGGTTGAAAACTCCAGTTTTTGTGGTTTCTAAGAGTTTGGTGGCCATTTCGGATTGAAAGGAATGGTCTCTAGTCGTTTCTTATGAAGAAAATAGTGTAAAAATGACTTTGGAATGGTTTTTTACAAATAAATGGCTTTAGAACCGTCCAAAACCGCACAAAAAAACTTAAGAAACCCATTTTTCAACTGCTTCGCCGTCGGCAGGAAGTTTCTCGCCGTCGGCGAGCTAGTTATAAAACTGATTAAAATTTGGCACGAGATCTCACAGTCGGTGAGAATCGACCTCGCCGTCGGTGAGATTTCGTAAAATTGCCCAATTTTGCTCTGGTCCGAATATTTTCTGATATCATCATATAGGTTCGAATTTGTGATGATTCTAATTAAAAAAATGAGTAGTAAGATTTGTTTTATTAATACAGACTCACAAATTTGTATATAATTAAACTAAAAGACTACTATGGGTTGCCTCCCATAAAGTGTTCTGTTTAACGTCATCAGCCCGACCTAATTTCAGTTAGTAATGAGGTCGACTAAGCATTAAAACCTCTTTAAAATTTGGTCTTCTACTTTCGAAATATGGTTTTAATCTATGTCCGTTTACCTTAAATCTATGTCCTTTTTTTGGATCTTCAATTTCTATAGTTCCATATGAAAATATTTGAGTTATAGTGAAAGGTCCTAACCATCGAGATTTCAATTTCCCAGGAAATAATTTCAATATACTATTATATAGTAAAACTTCTTGTCATGGTTCAAAATTTCTCTGATTAATCTTCCGATCATGCCATAATTTCATCCTTTCTTTATAAATCCTATCATTATCATATTATTCATTCCTTAATTCTTCTAATTCATTTAATTGCAACAATCTCTTCTTACCAGCTTCTTTCATATTATAATTAAATTCTTTAATCGCCCAATATGCTTTATGTTCTAATTCTACTAGTAAGTGGCAAGTTTTTCCATATATAAGCTTCGTAAGGAGTCATTCCAATCGAGTTTTATAAGCAGATCCTGTATGCCCATAATGCGATGTCTAGTCTTATAGACCAGGTCCAATCTATTAGGGTTTACGAGACTTCTCTAAAATATGCTTAATCTCTCGATTAGAAACTTCGATTAATCCACTAGTTTGTGGATGATAAGCGATTGATATCTTATGAGTAATATTATATTTTTCTACTAGTTTGTGAATATATTTGTTTCTAAAATGAGTTCCTCCGTCAGTGATAATCACTCTCGGCATTCCAAATCTAGTAAAAATATTTTTTCATTAAAAAATTTGAAACACTTTTAGCATCACACCTAGGTAAAGCTTGCGCTTAATCCATTTGGAAACATAATCAATGACTATTAATATATATGAGTTTCCAAATGAAGGAATAAAAGGTCCCTTGAAATCTAATCCCCAAACATCAAAAATTTCAACTTCTAATATAAAATTCAGAGGCATTTCATTTTTTCTTGATATTTTTCTACTCTTTGGCATTTGTCGCAGGTTTATATATATATATATATATATATACATCTCTAAATAGAGTAGGCCAGTAGAATCCAGATTGTATAATTTTATATGCGGTTTTATCGGTCCCAAAATGCCCTCCAAAATCGGAATCATGACATTTTTGAATAATTGGTTCGATTTCTTCATAAGGCACGCATCTTCTAATAATTAAATCCTTACATTGCTTATATAAGTATGGTTCATCCCAAAAGTATGTTTTAGTATCATGAATGAATTTTTTCGTTGTTGCAAAGTTAACATAGGTGGTAAAATGTCACTCATAATATAATTTACTTATATCGGCATACCAAGGTATTTTCCACTCATTTATATTATAAAGTTGTTCATCGGAGAAAGCTGTACATAATTTCATTATCGATATCAGATAACTCATGATATTCTAATCTTGATAAATGATCGACAATTTGATTATCGGTTCCTTTTTGTTAATGATCTCAAAATCAAATTCTTGCATTAATAATATCCATCTAATTAATCTTGGTTTAGAATCTTTCTTTTGCATTAAATACTTTATAGCAGAGTGATCGGTATGCACAATACATTTAGTTCCTATTAGATAATGCCAAAATTTATTAAAAGCATATACAACTGCTAATAATTCTCTTTCAATAACTCGTATAATTTATTTCGACATCATTTAGAGTTTTACTTAGCATAATATATAACTTTGAAAATCTTATCATATCTTTGCCCAAGAACTCGCTCCTATAGCATAATACTAGCATCACACATAAGCTCAAATGGTTTCTCCCAATTAGGTGAAACTATTATAGGTGCTGTAAATAATTTATCTTTTAATAATTTGAAAGCATTCAGGCATTGAGTTGTAAATTCAAATTTCTTGTCTTTTTTAAGAAGTTGGCATAGAGGTTTTGTAATTTTTAAAAAATATTTTATATAACGTCTGTAGAATCCAGCATGTCCAAGAAAACTTCTTACCCCTTTTACCGTAGTTGGAGGTGGTAATTTAGCTATAACTTGAATTTTTGCGGAGTCTACTTCCATGCCCTTTTCCGAAATTTTATGCCCTAATACAATGTCGCCTCGTAACCATAAATTGACATTTCTCCCAATTAAGAACTAAATTAGTTTTCTCACATACTTCAAATACTTTTTCAAGATGATTTAAGCATGTGTCAAATGATGTTCCAAATACAGATAAATCATCCATAAATTCTTCTATTCCATTATCAATTAATTTACTAAATATAGACATCATACATCTCTGGAATGTTGTAGGTGCATTACATAATCCAAAAGGCATCCTTCGAAAAGCGAAAGTTCCATAAGGACTAGTAAATATAGTTTTCTCTTGATCCTCGGGAGCAATTTGTATTTGATGATAACCGGTGTATCCATCTAAGAAACAAAAATACTTATGTCCGGCTAATCTATCTAACATCCGGTGCTAGAAATTGTAAAGGGAAGTGATCTTTCCCGGTGGCATGCGTTTAATTTTCTATAATCAATACATATTCACCATCCGAGTAACTTGTCTTATAGGGATAAGATCATTATTTTCATTAGCTTTTACGGTCACTCTTCCTTTCTTAGGCATACAGTGAATTGGGCTTACCCAAGCACTGTCAGAAATAGGATATATAATACCATTATCTAACCATTTTAAAATTTCTTTCTTGACTACTTCTTTCATTATCGGGTTTAATCTTCTTTGGGGTTCTATTTTAGTCTTATGTTCATTATCTAAACTAATTTTGTGCATACAGATTGAAGGACTAATTCCTTTAATATCTGCTAAAGTCCAACCAAAAATTTTCTTATATTTTTTTAAGGTATCTAAAAGTTTTTGTTCTTGAGATTCATTTAATTCAGATGAAATAATAACTGGTAGAGTTGAAGAATTACCTAGGTAAGTATATTTCAAATGATTAGGTAACATTTTTAACTCAAGTACAGGAAGTTTAATAATTGATGGAACTATATTTTTTTCAGTGTTTTCCGTATTATCCAAAAATTCAAATTTCTCTTGAATATAATCTAGTTCTTCATTTATATCGGCTTTTTCAATTAATTCAGTATTTTATTTTTCTAGTTTTTCTTCATAATATTCCTTAAAATGTTCTTTTTGTAAATGATCGAGTACTTCCATTCGAAAACACTCATCGTCTTTTTCTAGTGCAGGATATTTCATTGATTTAGCAATATTAAAAGTAACTTTTTGGTCATTTACTCTCATAGTTAATTCTCCTTTCTGAACATCAATCATAGCTTTCCCAATGGCTAAAAATGGTCTTCCTAAGATGATAGGAATTTATTTATCTTCTTTCATATCTAAAACTATAAAATCTACAGGGAAGATAAATTTATCCACTTTTACTAAAACAACTTCAATAACTCCCTTAGGATATGTAACAGAACGATCAGCTAACTGAAGGGTTACTGAAGTAGGTGAAATTTCTCTCAATCCTAATCTCCTAAAAATGGATAGAGACATTAGATTGATGCTTGCTCCTAACTCACACAAAACTTTTTCAAAGAATTTTTCTTCAATAGCACAGGGTATAGTGAAACTACCAGGATCTTTTAATTTTTTAGGAAGCTTTTTCTGAATAATAGCACTACACTCTTCACTAAGTGCGACCGTTTCATTATCAAAAATTTTTTTATTTATTTAGAATATCTTTCATGAATTTTACATAGTTTGATATCTGTTCTAAAGCTTCTATGAAAGGAATATTTATTGTTAATTTCTTCAGAATTTCGAGGAATTTAGCAAACTGTTTATTTTTTTTATGTTGATTTAGTCGTTGAGGAAATAGTGATGGAGGTTTTTCAACAGAAATTTTCATTGGTATTAAATGATTTTCTAAGTTAGGATCTTGTTGATTCTTTTCCTTTTCGATTTCCACTTCCTCTTTTGACTTTCCGGTTCTTTCGAATTCGAGGTTCTAATTCTTTTCCACTTCGTAATTGTATCACTTTAATTGTTCATTTCCTTTGTCTTTGGGATTTATTTCCACATTACTTAGGAAATGTTCCGGTATTTTATTATTAAGCGCGGTAGCGATATGTCCAAGTTGAGTTTCAATATTTTTAATAGATTGTTCCTTGATTTTGTAATTGGTTTCCTTGTATTTGTAATTGATTTCCTTGATTTTGCAATTGATTTCCTTGATTTTGTAAATGTTTACCCATATTTAATATTAATTCTTCTATAGATAATTTCTTATCTTTAAATTGAGGGTTATTATTATTAAATCCAGGTGGATGACTAGGTTTATAATTAGAATTTCCTTGGTTAGAGGGATTTCCTAATGGTTGTGTTATGTTGTTCATCCATGGTTGATTAGTTGTATTGTTATTCCAATTAAAATTAGGATGATTTTACCATCCAGGATTATAATAATTCGCATAAGGATTATTGGGTCTGTTATTAATAACATTTATAGTTTCATAATGAGATTGAGATTCTATAAGTTGTCCAGATGAGTTTTCTTCTAATATAGTTGGAGAGTAATTCATTCCAAAATGATCTAATTTTTTAGATATAGCAGCGATTTGCGAAGCTAACATAGATATTACATCATTTTCATGAATACTTAGCTATCTTTTTCGAATTCATTCTATCGACGAGCCATTGAAAATTATTGGTAGTCATTTCTTCGATTAGTGCATAGAGCTTCATCAAATGGTTTTGACATTAATGATCCTCAAGTGAAGCATCGATGATTGATCTAAGAGATCCTACTTAATCCATTATAGAAAGTTTGAATAATTAACTAATCCGGTAACGCATGATGTGGGCATTTCCTAAGAAGTTATTTAAATCTCTCCCAAGCTTCATATATTGATTCTCCATCAAACTGACTAAAAGAATTTATATCATTTCTAAGCTTAGCAGTTTTAGATGGTGGAAAATATTTGGATAGAAATTTTTGTGATAATTCTCCCCAAGTTTTAATAGATCCAGGTGCTAACGAATTTAACCATATTTTAGCCTTATTCTTTAAAGAAAAAGGAAAAAGTCTAAGTCTAATAGCATCGTTAGATACTCCTTTATATTTGAAAGTAGCACATAGTTCTAAAAAACTCGCAAGATGTAAATTAGGATCTTCAGTAGGTGAACCACTAAATTGATTGTTTTGTACCATTTGGATAATTGCAGGTTTAAGTTCAAATGAGTTAGCAGCTACATTAGAGTTTTGAATAGTTAAATGAATTTCATCTAATGTAGGGTTGGCATAATCTCTTAATGGTCTCTGTTGATTGATATTTTTATTTTCAGTAATATTCGTCATTTGTATTAAATTTATAATTTCTCTTTTTTGTTTTCTAATTCTTTTAATTGTACGCTCTAATTCAGAATCGAAAGGTATTAAATTTTTGTTTCTAAATTTACGCATACAATTTTGCAAAATAAATTTTAAAATAGTCCATTACTCTAGTAAATAATTTCTTTACTTCCCCGGCAACGGCGGCAAAAACTTGACCCACTTTTTTATGTTTGCAAATTATGTTAATAGCAACGACACCAAAAACTTGATCCCGCTTAATATATATTTAATTTTATGATGGAATGTATAATGTGGATTCTACGCAAGTATACGTATCGTATCAAGTAATACAAGGCTCTAGTGGAGTCCTGGTTATCGATCCCACAGGGAAGTTTTTAAAAGATTTTTAACAGCTAAATTTAAAAAGTATTTACTTACTAAAGTAGTATACGGAAATTTAGAATACGTAACTAAAGCAAACTAAAGTAAACTAATGCTTTAAATAAAGTTGAATTAAAGATTTCAGAAAAAGTATCATTCTCCTTGTTTTTAGAAAATTAAGTGAATGATGAATTTAAATAGATTTTTGTATTGTGACGAATAGGAGCGTTCATCTTCTTTACCCTTTAGTCCAGGTGTAAAGAACGTTGACTAATCCTATGTTTGATTATCGAATCGCAGCTGGTAGGCGGGAGGATACTTGGTCGCCACTCGGAGCTCCCACGTTCCCCTCACTCGAGAGCTAACATCTACACTTCAGACTTTCAAACAATAGAGCCAAATTGAATATTTTAATCATGTACACTAAAATGTCCGATCTACGTCCAATAAATAATATTTCCTATTTATTTGCACTCTCCTTCTAAGGCTTTTGACTTCCGTGAATATTGGATGTAATCTTTACTATAGTTGATAATTCGACATATTTTAACAAATCGATAAGTAGGATTGAAAAGTAAATTAAGTTTTAAGTAAAAATTATCACAATTTATTTTAATATATTAGACGACTTCTATTTAATTTCATCAATTCACATAACTTCATAAACGGAGAAAGACTAAGAAAGCTACTCATAATGCATGAAAATTAAACAAAGCATGGATTTCATTTAAAGTTAACAACAATAAACAAAGATACTTATCTCGATTTCCTCCAGCAGTACTCCTGAAGTTCCTTTGACTTTTCCTTCTAGTACAACACACTTCTAAACTCACTAATTACACTCTTAAACTCTTAAAATAGACTCTAAGACTCTCTAAAATTGACAGAAATTAACACTCAAGAGACACAAAAATGACACACAACATACTAAAATTTGTTCTCTATTTATAGAGGTAAGCAAAGGTCCAAGGGGTGCTTAAACATCTCTTCAAAAAGTGTCCAGGTTCAACGTATCCAGCATTTTGAACAGTCTCGTCGTTGGCGAGAAACGATCTCGCCGTCGGCTGGCTTCTAGAAGGTCTCCAAACCGCGCGATCTCGCCATCGGCGGGCTCGGGCTCGCTGTCGGCGAGGTAGTTGCAAATCCTTAAAAAATTCTCCTCATGATCTCGCCGTCGGCGGGATCGATCTAGCCTTCAGCGACTTAGTTCATTTTGCATGAATTTCTTCCTTTTTGATCAAATTCGCTCCATTTTATGCTTTTTGCTTTCATCACTTATAAAACTCCATTCCTGCAATAAAATAAAGAAAATACATTTCTTTAAAGTGCAATTTCATAAAAAAATAAGTATGAATTTCTTAATATATTTTCCTGTGATCAGTGGGGCAACGAGAATTACAAGTTCAGCGCTTGCGTTGTTCATTGTTCATTTGGAGGAGCCTGCTACCACCTCGTGGAGTATGGAGGTATAATTTAATTTTGATTAATTGGGAGGTTCTCTATTATGACACGTTGATCCTTTTGTTCGCATTCAAGACCTCCTACTGTATGGAGAGTGGAGCATATTCTCTTGGGTGAATGAAGGTACGAGAAACATTTCAACCTTTGATATGGGGCGAGGGCTGCTTACAGTTTCTTACTAGAGATGTGGTTCACAAGTCAAATTTAAACACCTAGATATTTATCTTCTTGATGTTGCTTCACATTGTGGCCCTTTCGTAATTGTGGGATCATTCCATGCTCTGGTTAGAATGACAAAAATAATCATATGCATTTTCACTCATGGCCTAGTTATTACTGCAGGGTATATATATTGGTCTTTTTTCGTAATTTTAATTCTCTTTTCAATCAACTTTTTGAGTATACATGTAACTAATCCGAGGATACTTACTGAGTGTGTTCTATACCGGGGAGAGGGGTCTTTTAATGGCCCCTTTCACCTATCTCTTATTTTACTTTATTATTATCATTACTTCCAAGCTTTCCAAAAAAAATTAAAAAAATTAAAAAAAAAATTAAAAAAAAAGATAAAAATTGTGCGATACCTACTTAAATCTACCTACAATTATTTTATTGTATTTTTTTTCCGGAAAGAGAATTGCTTGAATATGTGGGAAAATCAGTTGCAGCAGGAGGCAAATTAATTTACTGGATTGGGAACAGTTTTGTGCAGAATCGTACTCTCGTAGCAGGATAAAAAATAACAAAATAAAAAATAACAAATTATGAATTATAGGGTAATTACATTCAGACCACCCGGAAGTTGTTATTTATGAATCAATCACCATCTTCTATCCATTTTTAAAGTTCTCTCTTAAATATCAAAATTCAAATCCATGCGTGCGTAATATTTCTTCTTCACAGAAAGCCACCCATGTGCAGGGAGAAACAATAAACGGGACCATGCGTCTGCATCCTACTCCATGGAATGTACGTAATATTTCTTCCTCAATGAACTATTTTCCTCGTTTATTTGAGCAAATATCAACTCGCCAACAGAGCAAAGCATGGCAAACAATAGACTAATTAAGTGAAAATTTATAAATAACTCCAACATAAGAAAGAGGCCAAAAGGTCAACAGCATGTTACATATGACAAATCGAAATTAACACATTTCTTCCCATTAAACCTACAGGATTTTTCTGATCGTAGTTTGTGTCTGAACACTGTGGGCAAATAAATGTTGAAAAGAAAGACCCAACTAAATGTATTCTTCAGTCTGGGGGTCAGAAGTGCTTGTATAGTTGTGTCTTATTATTTCTTCGTATGTTCTCAATCAATATACAATCTGAACTGCTTCTCACATCTGAAACATTAAAAGTGTGCAGTTCTGCATTAATTGTTGGATGTTGATCTCCTTAGAATAAAGAAGAAGTGAGCTATAAGTTACCCCGAAATATATAAATAAATATATATATATATATATATATATATATATATATATATATATATATCTATCTATATATATATATGTGTGTGTGTGTGTGTGTAGGGCTGTAAACGAGCCGAGCCTGAGCGAGCTCAGGGTCGGCTCGTGTTCGGCTCGTTGGATACTGGGTACTGTTCGAACTCGGCTCGTGTTCGAAATGGCTCGGGAAGGTTGTGTTCGTGTTCGGCTCGAACAATATTTTTAGGCTCGAGTTCGGCTCGAAAATGGAGATAGACTCCGAAGAGGAAGAGGAAGAGGAAACCCTTACCTGTCGACGCCGAAACCCTCTCACGATTTTGAGAGGAGGAGCGCCGGAACCTCTCGCCGCCGGAACCTCTCGCCCCGAAAGCCTTTCGCGATTTTGAGATGAAGGAGAGAGTCGGAGAGGGAGACTGGGGAGGCAGCCGAACTCGAGAATATTCGAGAGGGAGGAGGCGGGGCTTAGAGTTAGGGTTTTTTTTAGTTTTATACTTATATATATTATATTATATTATATTATATTAATTATATAATTTATATTATATAAATATATAATATTATATAAGTGATATTAACCAATAATTTGTTATATATTATAATTTATAGGATTTAATTTTTTAAAGTTTGATTAATTTTTTTATTTTAAAAAATTTCAATTAATCATAATTTATAATATTTAATTTTATAAATATGTATTATATGTAATATTTATTTTTTTTCGAGCCAATTCGAGCCGAACACGAGCGAACAATTGTTTGTTCGTGTTCGGCTCGTTCGTTAAGCTTAACGAGCCGAACACGAGCTGCTTAACGAGCCGAACACGAGCTGTTCGCGAACAACAAGCCAAATTGACAGCCCTATGTGTGTGTGTGTGTGAGCTCAAACCTTAAAGAGATCTGATGGCTGACAGAGGAGATAATGTGGTTGTTTAGGACCCACCAGTGACAGTTCAAGGGCCTATATTTATCCAGTCGGCTCATGCTGCCCAGGAGAAAAATAGTCTCAAGACGAGCAATACTCAGCCAACCTCCTAATGTTTACTGCCACAAAACTCTCATGGAGAAATTGGCCAGCATTCCTCAACCAATTCAGATGAATGATGAAAATTGCCAGGACCTAAGGCATCCAATCAAGGCCTCTCGATCCACCCTTTGGTCATAGCCGCCTGGGATATGATCCAGTCGGTCATTCCCTCTGGCTTCTAGGAGCTATCCCAGGCTCCCAGCCCATCACGCAGGACATCATTTCAAGTTCTCGGCCTTATAAATATGTATAGGTCAAAATACTCCTCACTATACTTTTTTTTCTAGGGTACAAAATGTAATCTTACATCTACATTCCTATAAATAGTGGCTTATTTCATGAATAAATATTATTTTATTTCACCGTTCCTTTCTAAGCTCTCTCTATTTTTTCCACCCTTTAGCACTTTATTTCTTGAATGTGTCTACCAGACAGTTTTGAATTCAACATCATTTTATTTCTGATCAATATGATGCATTTAAGCACTGCATTTGTTTTACTCGAACATATCTTATTGATGTAGAAGCAAGTTCTACCTTATTTTGAGTCGTGGATGGACAAATCAAGAGCAGCGGGCCTCCATTTTTCTCATAAATCTTCAATGTTTGGTGGAAAGCAGTCCAGAGAATTTATCTCGAGGTTTGCAATAAATGCTCAATACTTTAGGTAGGATAGAAGAAGCAAGGGAGCAAGGGAGCCAGGAAGCACCATGCCTGATTAGAAATTTATGGAGGCATGTAAGAGATTTGTTTTGGTTCTTGATATTTGTGATTTTAAATAGAAGAAATATTTTGAGTTAAAAAGAGTTCGGCCACTAAGTATCTTAGGCCAATTTATTTATCTCCATTGATATTGGCTTTTTTTCTGTAATGAGAACAATAGGTTCATTTTGTTTGTGACTTTCACAACTCTTGATGCTTTCAATCATAGTTAGACTAGGTTTTGGTTACATTACAGAAAAGTCTGTTCAAATCAGTGGAAAAATCAAGGGATGTTTATCGTCGGTTACATTTGATGACATAACCGACTGATTTTGCAGCTGATGATTTTCAGCGGACTAACAGCCCGTCGGAAAATTTTCATATTCAACATGTCCTTAATTTACTTGTCTCCGGCCAACGTAACATGAGAATAGCCCGTTGGAAAATTTTTCGGTCGACAAAGCCACTTGTCCTGCTCCATTTTTTTTTATTTTTTTTATTTCGTACCAACTCATGAAGCCCTCACTTTTGTCCCTCTTTTATGCGCAGGTTTTCTATGCTGATTGACGTCCTCCAACTTTCATGGCTTGATTCCACCTCAATCTCCACCATTGTTTGTGTTTTTTCAAATATAAGGTATAACATGATTTTCACTATTTACAGAGTTTTTTTTTCTTTAGATTTTGTGAGTTAGATTTTCAGTTTTAGAAATTTGAGGGTTTTAAGAAAATTCAAAAGTTTTGTATGGATTTACTTTTTTATGTATATCGCTATTATTGGAAAATTATCCTTTTTAGAGCTTAGGGATCGTGATCTTTGCAAGATTTATCTATATTTCATTCAACTGATCAGTCATTTTTAGGTTTTATAAATGTAAAATGAAAGTGTTAGATATCTAATTTCGTCAGAATTGGCTGGTATATATGTATGTGATTGCCTCAAAATCAATGGTTTGTGTGAGAATATGCAAGTGTACATGTTAGCTATGTAAATACATAGGGATTGGTGGTATATATGCAAATGCCACTTACATTTTAGGTAAATATGTAAATATGAAAATTCATGCGTTAGATACATGAATATATAAAAATTGTGTGGTATATATATGCAAATGCCCAATTCATTTATTTTGTGAAAGTTTACATATACACCTCTTAAACATATTTACATATATAAGGTTTATGTTATTTAGTTTCATGTATTTTTTTTTAGGTTTAATTTTTTGTTTCGAATTTTAAGTTTTATTTTGGTATACATTTTATGTATGGGAGTATGAAAGTTGGTGTTTTAGATCGGTAAGTTAATATATGAATCGAGTGGTGTATATAGAAATTGGGCATTTAGATACACACCAAATAGCTTTTATATTTACATCTCTAAGGTTTAGGGTTACATATTCACATTACATACCTCTTAATTTAATATGTACAATATAATATTTGTGTAATTTATCATTAACTTGTTTTAATGTTCTTGTTCTAAAAAATATAGGTTGTCAACGAATGTTCATACTATAAGATCTTAGGTATATAATATATTGCATTCGAGTGGAAAATGACATACTCGTGAATTCTCTCTGTGGTGTTGAGTCTTTCATGAAAGTGATACCTCAACTTCCTATTTATTATTCAGAGGACAAACATACGAAGACTCAAGAAAAAGTTCTTACAGGATCATAATAACTTTAGAGCAACCGTAGGTGGCTCGGAATTTGTCTCACTCACACACTTAAACCCATCAAATTCCCAATACATCACCAAACCCTAAAATCACTTACACTTAAACCCATCAAATTTCCAATACATCGCCAAACCCTAAAGTCACTTATCCTTGACCTACCTCCTAACACTTTTTGGAAAAGCATGTGAATGATCCCAAGTAATTAGCATTTGGCTAAGATGGCTAGGACCAACATGTGGAGGATCCTAAATGAGTTCTCTTAGGGATCTTCTGGATTTAGGGAGGCTATTCATGGCTTGCAAAATGACCATACCTAGTTAATTTTGATTCCACCAAAATATTCAACTTTGTCCCTCTACCCCCAAATTTCCCCAAAATTAACAAAATACCCTTAAAATCCTAAAACAACCAAAACTCTCTAAATTCTCAACTTTTCACCACGAATCATCCTAACCCACTTCAAATTATTCAAATTGCACAAATTTCCTAAAATTGATCAATTTTCATAAAAACTTCCAAAATGCCCTTAAGGCCCAAAGTACCAATTTTCATCTAAAATTATTTTAAATTCCTCCAAATTGCCCAATTGACCTAAAATACTCTACACTTATCAAAATTAACCAAATTTACCTTAATTTTAAAAAAATATCAAAGTAAATCATATTTCACAAAAAAATCCCAATTTGCCCCTAACCCCCACCAATACCCTTCCAAACTCAATTTCATCACATTTAAGCGCAAAATAAATCCTCTTTCATGAAAATTCTTCATCTAGCCCAGCATAATTAAATTTAAGAGCCCACTTTAAAACCCTTCCGTCAATAATTCCAAAAGCCCACCATGCCTTAATTTTAAAAGTCCAATATCCAATTAATCTTAAAATCACAAGACCACATGAAAAGTTTCCCTTCATCATCCACTTAATCAATTTAAAACCATGCACCATAAGCATCCAAGATCAATTTTTTCCAAAATAAGCCTCATGAAAAAACCCATCAAAAATTACCTAGAAATTCAAACATCCTTTTTCATGCAACATAACCAAGCCAAATGCAAGTCATGAAGCCAACTCCAAACCACATGTAAGCTATGAGAGCCTTTCCATGTCATTCATGCCTAAAATGGTAAAAGGAGAAGCCTCTTTAATGATTCCCTTAAAAGTTATTAACCCATCTCATTACTCTCTCAAGCCAATGATTAACCCTAATCTCTTGGATGGGGACATCTCCACACTAATCCAACTGGTCCATCTGACCGTGGTCAGCCAAGGGAAGCCACCCAAGTCCCTTTCCATGAACATAAACCATGGTTGACCCAAACCTAGCCCAAAACCCTTTCAATTTCAATTAACCACCTTTACATATGGCAAGCTCCAGTTGACTTCACCAATCTCCAACCCTGAGCTCCCTGAACCAAATGGTAACCTTCTTCAGGCCGACTGACCACCTTGGCTACCAAAAAACCCGAGATGGTGGGGGACCACCACGGTGTCTCACTCAAATTGGCTAATAACCCTCTTCTTCCCTCCACCTAAGCAACCCTTTGAAACCACTAGCTTGGCCAATTAAGCCCTCCTTTCTCCTCTATAATAGGACACCACCTCTCGGACAAAGGACGATGATGCACAAATCTTAAGGAAGCTCTGCGAAAAATTTCTCTAAACCCTACTTCCAATGATTCTAAGCTCATTCCCATCAATTGCAGCCCATCTCCCCAACTGTCTAGTCCTAATTTTGAGTTCAAAATCCATGGAATTTCATGACCAAGGTCCACCAAAACTCCAAATTGATCCACACTTATGCTTAAGCAGAGCTTAAGCACACTTCCCACACAAAAAACTAGTCCTTCATGAGCCTTATAACCTACCTCAACACCAAGCCCGAGCCATCCTCTATCCAATATCATATATAGACTTCATTATAGAGCAAGGTGACACTTCGAGGAGGTTTGTAAGGTTAAGGCAATCTTCTCCAACCAACCCAAGCGAGGTCTCACCTTTTGGACAAAGGTATAACTCAAAATCCCTAATTGTTTGTCCGGTTTGGACCTTTATGAAGAAGGTTTACATTTCATGCTCAACTAGCCGTATAGATGTGTTCGTCTCACTTAGATTAAGGTGTAGAAATAAATCACACTTAATTTAGTTGCAACGAGTGAGATCATAGGATTAGTAGTTGGACGGTTCTCAAGTTAGGGCACAATCGGGATGATGAATGAACCTCGTCCACTTTCATGTGTATCGAATTAACGATTAAGATAAAGCCAGACGGGGGCCCAATACGTGAAACAACTGGCCTTGTGTGGAAAGCCTAGCCAAATGGAGCCTGCCGCATGAGATATCGGAGCTGTCGAGGATGATGGGGCACTGAGTCGGATAAGTAGATAAATAGGGTATTATGGAATTAATTAAATACAGAAAATAATATTTAACTTAAAAAATTCATATCTTGGTATAGTAAAATCACAAAAATAAAATAAAAATACTTCTATGATCAGTGAACAGAGGAGCATTTAATGAAAAAAAAGTAAAAATATTTATTAGGTATTTTATTTTAAACTAATTAAATACTTAAGAGAGCAAAATAAAAATAATTAATTAAATATTTATCCAAATTAAAAGAAACTTTGAGAGTTCATTCCTAATGACATGGGGAACATTTTCTGATTTTTCCATGGCCAATAAGCATTTCTATGACGTATAGCCCTAATTTTCTAGGACATTAAGTATTATTTTAATTAAATAATTATAAAAAATAAACTAAAATTCAAAAAAATATGAAATTAAGTTTGGTAGGTTTAATGTGGCCAGAGGACTTTAGGAAAAATAAATTTCAAATTTAAAAAGATAAAAATATATTTTTCTATTTTAAAATTAGTAAAATTATTAAAAATTTAAAAAATACAAAATAATTCAAAGAATCATCAAAATATCTCAAAATGAAGAAAAATGAAATTCTCCATAGAAATTTGAAAGTTATAAAAATTATTTTTTATATGAAAATGTATCTCCTAAGTAAATAAGAATTTTGGATGAAAATAATTATAGAAAATAAAGAAAAAATTAGAAAACTATGAAAATTGGTTTGGAGTATTCCTTACGACCAGAGGAACTCACGAAAAATGAAATTAGAGTCAAAATAAAATTTTAATTTTTCAGCATTATCTAATTTTAAATAAAATAAAAACATAAAAAAATCACAAAAATATAAAAATACTCTAAACTGTCATAAATCTCATCCTAATTATAAAACATACTAAGAAATACTTTGTAATTTTTAAAATGTAAAAATGTATTTTAAGTATTTAAAAGTATTTTTCTCTATTTTTGAATAAAATAATTATAAAAATAAAATAAAAATCAGGAAAATATGAAATAAATTTCTAAATCAATGAAAAATATAAAAATACTTTTTTTTTTAAATAAAAATACATTTTCTATTTATTTATTTATTAAAACTAAATAAAAATTATAAAAATTATAAAAATTAAAAATATAATGTTAAAATTCATAAAAATTATCCAAAGTGATTCTCTAACCTAGATAAACCTCCTAAATATTTTTTATGGACAGAAAGTATATTTCAATTAATTAAGTTAATTAACATTGAAATTTTATATTTTCTGACTAAAATAATTACTAAAAACTAAATAAAAATTAAAAAATTTTAAATTCTCCTCTAATGTGTAAATTGACCCATGAGTAGGGCAACAAAAAAACCCTATATTCTTTGAAAATAAATTGAAAGAATTATGAATTTAAGAACCCTAATAGTAAAATGGTATTTAAGGAATTTTGATCCCTAATTAAGATTTAGGTAAAATAAGAGGATAAATGGGTAATATTTATCACAATTAACTCTCTAAAATGATTGAAATACAAAGGGTTAATTAGGTATAACCCAAATTTTTCTTAAACCTAAATTAAATTAAAGTTAAAAAACCTCATGTCTTATTAGGTCTAATCCAAATTAGACTTAATTAATCCCTTAAGCTTTATGTAAAGCTTAATTAATCTTTAAACTGCAATTAGGTCAAACTAAATTAGACCTAATTAATCCCTTAAGCCTTAAATTAGTCTTAATTAATCTTAAACTTGTTAGGTCTAACCCGAATTTAACCTAATTAATCCATTTTGCCTTACCTAAATTAGGCTTAAGCCAACTTAAACCCTTAGGTTCAACCTAAATTAAACTTAAGTCAAATTAAAGCTTTAGGTTCAACCCAAATTGAACCTAAGTTAACCCAAACTCTCAAGTTCAATCCAAATTAAAACTAAGTCAACTTAAACCCTTATGTTCAACCTAAATTGAACTTAAGTCAAACTAAGCCCTTGGGTTTAACCTAAATCGAACCTATGTCAACCCAGACTCTCAGGTTCAATCCAAATTGAACCTAGTCAACTTAGACCCTTAGGTTCAATCTAAATTGAAACTAAGTAATACTAAACTCTTAGGTTTAACCCAAATTGAACCTAAATCAACCCAAACTCTCAGTTTTAATCCAAATTGTACCTAAGCCAATTTAAACTCTTAAGTTCAACCCAAACTGAACCCAACTCAAGCTAAATATTGAAGTTCAACCAAAATTAAATTTAACTTAACCTAAACCCCAGTAAGGATTAAACCTCATTAGACCTATTTACCTTATTTTATCTTACCTAAATAAGAGTTAATTATGGAGTTCTAACCAGATCTAGCTTTCTTTAGACTTAATCAGATTCTTAGGTTCAGCCCATATGGAGCATAAATCCTAAGTCTAGCCTACGCTAGACTTAGCAATCACTAAGTCTTAGTTATATTAGACTTAGCTCGCCCTTTTGGTTCAACCTACATAGAACCTAGACCTAAGTTAGTCTAAATCCATTGGATCAATCAGACTTAACCTAAGTTAACCCAAATTAACTAAACCTCCTGGTCAACCCGACCTAACTCGGGTTAACCCAAATCAACCAAACCTCCTAAAATCCATTTTAAAAGACATTAAAACTTAAACTTAAACCTTGAAATGCAACTTGGTTTAAGAAAATATTTTGGAGGTAGCTCATGGTTTCTAAAAAAAAAAGTTTTCAGTCATTCTTGACTAATCGAACTTCAAACTTTAATGACCTAGGGCGATTGAACAATGGGACCTTAATCATGTCATCCCAAATTTAAAAAAAATGAAAATGATAACAAAATTAATCAGTTAAGAAATTGTAAACAACCTAAAACTTTTCAACCCCAAAAATCCAAAAAATCCATTAAAACTTAAATGCAACCATAATGAACAAACATCACCGAACACAACTTAAACCTTAATGTGTTCGGGTTTACAAAGTTCCCTTGCACAATGCAATCTAGGGTTGCTGACAAGGATCTTTCGGTCATAGTAGGTTTGACCACCTCAAAATAAGTAGACTCGAGTACCCGACGATCCTGGGATGACCAAGCCATAAACATCTTGACTGAGTTGTTTAAAAATTAAAATTTTAACAAACTAACTCAAGAAAAACAACTTCTTTACTAACTTTATCTTGCAGGGTTGCTCAAGGCACGAGGCGAGTTATGCTCTAGATTTACTTTACATGTTATTAGGGTATGTTAAATTTGTTTTACAGGATGGATGTTCAGGACCCGGAACTAAATGACCAACTTCAAATAAACCACTAATAATGAAACAATAAAAATAAACAAATCTTTTAGGATAGTGTTGAATCCTTAGAAACCAACTAACTTTAGGATAGAACTTTAATGTTTCTTTCCTTGACCTTGACACTTAAACTTTTTTGGAACAGATTCTAACCTTATTCGGTAGTTTTCTCAAATAGTAGAGACTGTTTGAGATGTAATTAAATATAAGAGCTTGCTCTAATGGGGGAATAAGAAACCCATAATAAGTATATTATCTAAAATCTCTAGTTGTGGAGTTTGCATATGATCATTTTGTATGAGTATCTAAAGAACCAAAATACTCTAAATTTTTCCTATACAAAAATTAACATTAGATAGTTGTCCCCCATATTTTTTTATTCTTTCTATTCTATTGATGTCTGCCCCTTTTCCCTCTGAATTCCTCACTTTCTCAAGATCATCCATATGATCTAAGAGAAGGAGTTTTTTAGGGAATATGAAAATATAATAGATAACAGAGTGGCAATTCCTCAACAAATGACAACACCAGCATCAACAACGAAAAAAACGTAGAACTGGAGGCGGCGACGACGAAAATCCTTCAACGACAGTTTATGTTTTTTGTTATTTCCTATAGAAGACACCTAAAAGAGAAAAATCATGGATTCTGCTTCAACTCCAATGAATCTACTAGAATAAGTCCTACATTTCAAATGGCGCACTTTCTTATAACAAATGAATTTCTTAATACATTGTTGTGGACATAAACTATAGAAGATGGTTGTCATGGTGAAAGTACTACGAGCCACAATTAATTTTAGTATTCATGAAATTATGCTTAGTTATTTGTCTGATTATTTTCTTTATAAGAGGGGAGATTGATGACTAATAAAGTAGATGTTCGACTTATTAGTGATGACAAAAGTCAAATTACCAAAATGGTGATCATTGATAATGGTGGTGATAGAGGGGTTAAACATTATTAGTGAAAACAGTTGCTAACCTTTGTGGTGAAGACAAATGTTAATATTATTCATGATGATATGTAATGTTATTGTTTAAAATAAATTAATAATTCTAGTAATAACAAAAATTAATGTTATTCGTGATGATATACATCATTATTAATGTCACTAGAGGGTGTTCACATCAATGTTAACAATGTGTGTCAATTTTGTTAGCATTTTAAAGTGTTGGGATTGGTGTCAATGGGGATGATGTGTGGCAGGGATAGTGTTAACAAAGGTCATAAGCTTTTTTGACAATAACATTCAATGGGTTGGTGTCCATGGAGGACTTAGTCTCAGCATAAATAACTTGAATCGAAATTATTAGGGATGTAGGCATGTATAATATTCTAACAATAGGTGCAAGCCTTTGTGTTAATGACAAGTATTGGTGTTAATGAAAACATCAGCCATGTTTGGGATTGATAAGCATCAATCTTGGTGTTAATAACTAGATTTAGTGTTTTTTTTTTGTTGGTGATGATGGCTAGTAAAAACATGCATCGATTTTAGTATAAATAATGGTGTTTACCTTACATGTGAAGATTTATGCCTTTTTAACTGTATAATACATCGACTTTGGCAACAATGGTTAGAGTTAATCTTATTGATGATGGTAATAATTAGCCTTGTTAGAGTAAACAAGTCAGCCTTATTAGCAATGATTTTTTTCAATTTTGTGCTAGTGGCTAGTGTTTAAAGTTGAATTAAACAACAAAATTGGTAGAATTTAGTGTCATCTTTGGTGGCGATGATGGATTTATATATAAGTTGAGAAAATCACTCCTATTAGTAGGGGTATATTTCATCAATATTTGTGATGATCAATAGATGTGAGTGTTATTGGAAAAGAATCATAATAATGATATGCATTGATCTTATTGGTAATTATGAAATCATCCTTGATGATGGTGGTGGATTATAGCTTTAGTGGAAAAAATAGGCATCAATTTGTTCATGATGAAATACATCATCCTTGATGATAAAATTGGGATTTAACATTCTTCAGAGATAATGGCCATCCTATGCTAACATTGATGTAGAACATAAGAATTGTTCTTATAAGCCGTGATAGACATTAGCAATACTCCAAACAATATTTCATCAATAGAATTATTGATGATAGGTTTTTATATTTTTAGTGACATGCATTAATATAATAATGTTGATGGCATTCAGCGTATTATTTATGATGATTGTTCATATTTTTTAAGGCAATAGTCATTCACATTATTCGTAATAACAGGTGTTAGTATTCTTGGTAATAGTGAGCACTATTATTACTAGCAATCATAGGGGTCATCTAGGAATTATTGATTGTTAGCGACAATAGATATTGTTATTGGTGACAATAATGAGGTTAGTATTGATTTCGACTATGAGCACCAACATTGGTGTTAATGGTAGCTGATGGCCACATTATCATTTGTGAGCATCAATTTTTGTATTACTGATATGCTTTAACATTATTGGAGAATATGTGATGTGATGGAAATAGTTGTTGTTGACAATTATGCGTAAGTATTAGTGTCAATGATACTAATCCTTGTTGGTGATGACCATTATCTATGTCGGTATTGAGTGTCAACTTAGGTGGTGATGACAATTGTCCATTGCAATCAATAATGTTTGTTAGGTGCTTGCACACATTGCTACGGGGTATCTTCCTTATGATCCTTCTTAAGGCTTCTTACTAGCCGCCTTAAATGTGTATGAGTGGGTTATATTTATATATTAATGGAGTGAGACATTCTACTTATTATGATCAGAATTCAAAACACTCAGTTAGACGGTTCATACTAATCCTCGTTGATCTTACAATATTTTTGAAACACCATAGCTTTTAATTATTTTAAAATTGAGAGAATTTGGTATTTTTAGATTTACCAGATCAAGCTGTTATCTTTGACTATAAGGAGGCACAATTCATAAAAATTTGACACTTAAATAATATTGATAAGTTCCCAAATATGATTCACTAAATTCCTATAAGGTTTTCAAAAGCAAGGTTAAGAGAATCCCAAAGAAAAATTCACTCATTCGTTATTTTAGTTATTTGAACTCCTTAAGGTGAATATCATTAAATTTTGCATTTGCCAAAATAAATTTTCTTATATCATATTGAATATATAAACACTTCTATTTACTGACATCAAAATTCTCTGTCAAAATTAAAGAATGTTACGTACATATGTAACATGTAGTAATCATCAATCAACCATTAATTCTTTTTATTGATCCATGAGATGCAAGACGTCTTGTAATGTGAAGCACAAGAATTTTGGATGATGAGCTCTATTGATAGAGATGATGACCTAACATTGCATAGTAAGAAGCCCCACCTACTATGAAAGTTTTTTTGGATTGTGGACAAGGCAACCTTTTTGTCCCAAGGGATTGATAACAACTTGGGAGAGGAATAAGTGGGTTACTTTGTGAGAATAAAAGACAGATTTGTAAAGAGATCATGCTATATATCTTCATCTTTGAAGGGAAGCATAGCTGAAAAAGAAAATATTGGCATTTATTCACATATCACCCAATTCCTACGTATTTGCATATCCAACACCTAAACTTTACATTTTTACATTCCAGCCATTCTTATCTTTTAATTACATTAAAAATATCATTATTTTAACTTTTAAAAAGTGAAATGTCTTTTCATGCATAACTAAGGTGGCATATACGTAAAAATTGAAGTTTAGGTGTTAGATATGTAAATACGGAAATTTTTCCAAGAAAAATTTGATACGGAACGTCTATTCTACATTTGTGGGAATCACAGCCATCATTCAATTTAACTGACGTGAAAAACAACAGAGAAAACAATTAGGCCACCGACAATTGTACCAACTAAAATTAATGCTTTGGATAATCTTCATTTTCACGAAGATAGAAATTATGAAGGTAGAATTTTTATTTTCAAGTCTTTCAACTCCTTAAGTAAAAGATTTTGAGATCTTTTAGGCCAGGTTAAACTTTTTGAGAGTATTGGGATGGCTCATCAAAACGAAAAAAAAATTGCATATATAAGACGTGCGCAGAGCTGTGTACGTAAACACAAAGTATACGGGGGTTATATCTAGGTTACAACTCCATGTAACCTACTTATAACCTCCTTGTAATCTCTTTGTACCCCCTGTAATCTACTAATAACCTCTTGTAACCCCCCCCCCCCCCTCTGTAACCTACCAATGGATGAAAATAGAAGCGCGGACTTATTGGTAGGTTAAGGGGGTTTACAAGAGAGTTATAAGTAGGTTACAGCAGGGCAGTTACCTGGATATAACCCCCTTATAACCTCCTTATATCTTTTTACGTATGTATCTCTGCGTACGTCTTACGTACGCAATTTTTTTCCCGTCAAAACATCGAAGGCTAATTAATAAACACATGTAAAATGAAATTTTTGTTTTAATTAAATACTGAGTATAATTAGATGTTTTATTACTCTTTTTTTTTTAATATGTTAATCATGAATTGGATATGTAAATAGATAAGAATCATGTGATATGTATGTGAATTTCTCTTAATAATATAATTGGCAAGCTCTAATCAATTGAGTGGACGCTCACTATATTATGACATGAATACTTGTAACTAGTACATCATATTCGCAAATAATAATTTCAAATCAAATTGTCAAATCTTAGGGACAAAAGCTCCCAATTCTCACCAGTCTAAACTTCCTAAGTACCAAGTGTAGACTGTTTACAGCACAGTCGAAAAGACTTTGATGACAGTGCAATTTTTGGACTTCCATGAAAAAAGTTATTATTATTTAGTGAAATCAAAAAGTTCTCTCTTAAAAATTACACAATTTTGATACGGATAATTTTATCATCTCTTTTGCAATGTATTTGATTTAAATATTTGTGTGAGTAACATTGAAATCTTGCTAGCAATTGATTTACTGGCAATTTGAACGGCTGCAAGGCATCAAAATTAGGTTTGGACCTGAATTTCATTGATAAAAATCGAATATTACAAAGGGCGAAAAGGGAGCAAACTATCCATGAATCCTAGGAAGAAAAAAAAGATAAAAAGAGTGTAAGAAATAAAAAGAGAATCAAATTAAAATACAATTTAAAAAAAAGTGAAGAGCTCATAATATAAAAAATAAATGTTTAAGCAAGTGCTCCATCCTGGCTGACACAGGTGGAATTATGGCATCAGAAATACTAAGAAGGCGTCCGACGAAGTGTAGTATCATAACCAAAAGAGGCTAGCAAAGTACCATAGTATTAAAAGCTGGTTGAGCCCGTAGTGAAAGTTGTGTGCTTCATCATCGCCCTTTCAAAAACATCTGTAATAAGACCTGCAGAGATAAGGAGTGTCATCCTAGCAAAGATGTTTGAAATCCATATGCGAGGTATCAATTTAGATACAAAGGCCCCGTGGAAAAAATTTAGCATACAAAGGGCACCTCTTAGCAGTCCAATATAGATAAGGATGTAGGAAGTGAGGGAGGGTATCAAAATGCAGCAGCTAACACAAGAGTATGCTAAGATGTTTTCCAAATTGACCATTCTAGCATGACCTATGAAATAACACCTCTCCAAACCGAAACACATAAAAGTCTCTCCTTGCAACAGCTTCCTCAAAGGAAAATAAGAGCAGCCCTTATATGAAATACCAGTGTAACCAATATATATGACCATCCAATCATGCATGGATTAATGAGGGGGAGACAAAAAGTAATATAACTAACCATAGCAGAGAAAATATAAAGCATGCCCTAAAGTGTTATATAGTTAAAACTAAAGCCATTGCAGTGAACAAAAGTTTTAACAGGCACCAAGTTAGCAACTCATAAAATTAAATGGTTTCTTATGTTATCAGGGATGTCATCCCTATATTTCCATCTTCAAATTTTTTCTTTAATAACATTAGAAAAAGGTTTCTTATGTTATTGACACATTTAGTTACTTGCAAGCATTAATGGTACCAAAAATAGAAAGAAGATAATAAAACTATCATGCTTTATTAGAATTTTATTGAAAAAAATAGTAATCGCCTGAGCTAATCATAATATATCAAAATAAGTCTATTTTTCATCAAATTTACTTATAAAAATTAATTGAACTTTATTAAAGCCAAATGAATTTTCTAAATTAAGTAACATGAAATAGCATAGCTATGTATTCCTTGCTATAAAAAAAGTCTAGCTAGCTAACTTAATTGATTACTATCTAAGTACTTTGATAACTTTTAGTGAGTTTCAATTTGAGCATAAGATCACTGATAAAGAATTTTTTTTTATGGGTCTACTAAAAGTTTATCAAAGTGCGCAAACTATTTGTGATAGCTTGAGGACTTCAATTATCAAGTTTTATGTGTGATTATGTTTTAAATCGTTCTTGAATGAAACACAAAGAATAGAGTGTCTAAAAGGATAGAGAATTGAGAGAGAGAGAGAGAGGATTAGTAAATCAGTTGAATTAAGAGTAGAGTGAATATGGTAGGGAGATTCAGAGGGGTTTTTCCAAAAGTATTCCCGTCGGCATATTTTTAGGTCGTGTTTTATTTTGAAGAGGGGTCGCCTAACAGAAATCTGTCGGCAAATTTTTAATTTAATTAAAATAAATAATTTGAAAAGTAGTATTTGATTTTGAAAATAATTTTAAATTTGAAGGTTTTAAGATATGAGATTAAACCGATCTCACATCCCAAATAGTTTATATAAACGAGCACCGCACCACAAACCGTGTATCTATCCCTAAGGATAGACACACCGCTTGATGGTGGGGCTTGATTAAATAAACTAGAAGATTAGTGACATCCGTTTGGTCCGCGAACCAATTTTATAAGCCGACAAGTTTCCCTCGCTTAATATGAAAACATTAAACGAGTTTATATTACTCAGGTTCTTTAAAATTCCCTATAAGGGCAAGCCCTATAGTTAATTACATCTTAAGTGACGGGAATCACCTAAGAAAACTCTCGATAATAACCAATAATTCCGCTCTCAAGGATTTCAAAGTTTAAGTTTTTTCAAAGATTGAATTTTGGAATTTCGATAGGGAATGGATCAAATTTTGGAACATTTTGTTTTGTGAATCCAAAGGAAGAAAGGTAGGAGAAATCACCGATTCGAAGTGAACTTCGGTAATTTCCCGACTATCCTATTGTTTGGCTTGAATTTAGGAAAGTCCTAATGTTTATTTGATATTTCAATCTCGCCAATTTTAATTAATTAGGGCTTATATTTGTATGATAAAATCAAACAAATAACTTAGAAGATGTGAGGGTTTATTGTCGTATCGGACGACTACCTCGGAATCCTAAGACCGGTTAGGGCTTAATTTGCAATGCAAATGCCTAACAAAGAGGTTGAGGATTTATGTTGCACTGTGCAAGCTTACCTCGAAGTCCTATGGCTTTGTTGTTTAATTCTAAGAAGGTTTTGTTGAAGTAGGTTCAAGTTTTGTTGATGACGATGGCCGTGCCGCCCACCATGCTCCAAGCTCCTTGTTGTTACGGAGGTTTAGTTTTAGAAGTCATAAATCGGGAGATGAGAGAAGTGTTTTGGTCAGAGAAGTCTTAATTTTCCAAGTGTTTTTTTTTTATATTTTGATTAAAACAAATCTTAAAGTTGATTATAACGACACCGGTTAAGATCCCACGGTTCCATCCTTCCGCATCATTATTTTTATCGGATTCACTTAGTCAGATGAATTTGCTAAACTCAATCGAATGAGTTCCACACTTTCATTTAGACCGTGGGAAATCCCGTTAGCAACACGTAGGTTACATCATCCGAGGTATTCCCGATCATCCAACGGGACGTTTTAATTTAGTTGTAATTGTAGTTTCGTGTTCGTTTGTGATTAAATTTTGAGTTGTTTTATATTTTGAAATGTTGTGGCGGTGAATTTTATCTTAGCAATGACTTTTAACTTAATTTTGGTTTCGGTTTTAGGGACTATCCTAAAGGTGTGGGTTTTCATGCAACGAGTTGTTTTATCATGCAAGAAAAATAAACGCGAGTTCGTAATAAAGTAAATTGCAATAATGTAAATTACTTGGAAAATAAATTGCAGGAAAGTAAATCGCAATAATACAAATGCGTACTCGGAGGGTCTTCCCGTCATCCCAAGTCGCACTTAAAACACAATTAGCATACTTAAGCAAGTTCCTAGGTAAAACTAAGGGAAGGGTTATGGTTTTCTACCAAATTCCTAATCCCATAGCTAGTCATTTCCTATGACGTCTAGGTTCTTTGTGTTTTGGTTTAAGGACGATTTTCTTCATCAAAGAATAATCAAATTCAATTGTTCTTATAAATGTCCTATCATATTGAGGAAGTGCTTAAGAAGGATCTTAAACATCTTTTCAATATTTCTAGGATTGTTTTAAGTCCAAATGAATTTAATTATACAAATGAATTAATCGTCCAAGAATTTCAAGTTACGTTAACTTGCTCGAGTGAACTAGGACATTTGAGTATCCCATGAGTGAAGTGACACTTCATTTAATGTTTTATTTAGGAGTTATAATAACTAAAGCTTTCGAGGTAAATTAGTATTCAAATGATTTGGTTTAAGTTAAAGAGTTTAAATTTGGAATAGTGTTCGAGTTGCTTTTAAATTTATTTTCTTTCGTTTTAGGTGATGTTATATTTAATTCAATTTAATTTAATTTTAATTGAGTTTTAATTTAATTTAATTTGATTGAGTTTGATTTAATTTGATTTGATGTTTAATTAATTTGATTTGATTTAATTTTAATTTGATTATTTAATTTAATTTAATTCAATTATTTAATTTAATTTATTTAATTTAATTTAATTTGATTTAATTCAATTTTATTTAATTAATTTAATTTATTTAATTCAATTTAAATTAATTTAATTTAATTTAATTTTTTAATTTAATTTAATTTAATTATTTAATCTAATTTAATTTAATTATTAAATTTAATTTAATTTAATTTAATTATTAAATTTAATTTAATTTAATTTAATTGTTAAATTTTAATTTAATTTTAATTTAATTTATCTTTAATTTACTTTGTTTTTAATTTTAATTAAAATTTTAAAAGAGTTTAATAATTTAATTAAGTCTTTTAATATTTTAAATTTGAGTTATCATTTTAATTAAAAATTGAGTATTAATGATATAATTAATTTAGGGATTTTTAAATTAAAGAATAAATCTCTTCCTAATAAATATCCCTTATTTTAATAATTCCAATTTATTATTCCTCCAAATTTAATCTATTATTTAATTAAAGTTTAATCATTTTAAAATTATTTAATGGGTTTCTACCCTTTAATTATTTAAATTTCAATCATCCAAATCAGATTAAGATCAAATATTTTACTTGTTGATTTTTTTATTAAACCTAAAGTTTTAATTAAGGGTTAAAAGTTTAATTACCATTTTACCCCTTTAGCTTAATAATTTCATAATTCACTAAATTGAACCCAAATGAACTTGAAATTTTTATGTGACTTCACTCATATGTCAATAAAGACATGAGAGGAGAAAATGTGATTTTTCTGTATTTAATTTATTTATATAATTATTTTTGGTGGAAAATAGAGATTTTCAAGGAAAATTTAATAATATGACCAAGGGAAAGTTTCTGTCCTTAAGAAAATTAGGGGACATTCCTAATGACCAGAGAAGCACTTGGACCAATTTTGGTGATTTTTTGAATTATATTATTTTTATTATAATTATTTTGAATTTTGGAGTATTAATTAATTTAAAAATAAAATAAATGTTGAAAAATGGATTTTATATTTTTCAAAAATCTCTCTGATATCAAGGAAACCAGAGAAGCAAATTTTGCAATTTTCTGATTTTTCTATGTATTATTGTAATTATTTTAGTGAAAATGCTAGAAAATACATTTTTTTAATTTTAAAATTACCCTAGGGCTTTAAAATTTAATATCTCACTAAATAGACTTAGGAAAAATATGGGGTTTGTTCCTAAGTGATTAAAATTCAAAATGTGACATTTTGGTGAATTTTATTATTTTTGTGATTTTTATTATTTTTTAATTATTAAAATATTAAAATATTATTAAAAATCAACTTTTTCGTAAAAATTGAAATTTTAATTTTCTTAGGTTCCCCTGATATCAGAGAGGCTCCAAAACCAATTTAGTGAATTTTTGAAAAGTATTTTAAAAGTTATGAATTTTTAAAGTTTAAAATGGCTAAGTGACTTAATCAACCCAATTAGTGGGGTTAACCAAGTCCAATTGACCTCAAATTTTTATGGTGGATTCCTCTAATCCTAAAGGTCAGTGGAGAATTGATTTCAAGTCAATTTGATGCCTGGTTAACTCTAATTAATTAAAGACCTATTTTGAGTGTTTAAGCGATTAGGGTTGTTTTGAATGAACTAAGCCAAAACCTATTTTTCCTAGGGTTCTCTCAGTCATAAGGAACATCACCAAATTTTCCTAGAATTTATTTCATAACATGCTATTTTTTGGAATTAAAATACTCAAAACAGCAACATGCATTTGAAAAATAAATAACTTTTCACAGAGATGGCCTACGACCTTGGAAAATTCGGGGAATGTTCCCAAGTTCGAGGCTTAAAAGCCCTATGGTCTCATGCCATGGTGAATTGTATACATGCATGGAGAATTAAATGTATGCAGAGAGTAAATAAATTATAAAAAATAAAATACTTGATGAAATTAAATGATTTCTTTTCCACATTATTCTCCTCCGTTCATCGAGCGAGAGGGTATTTTTATTTTATTTTTGTGATTTTTCTACACAAAGATATGGATTTTTAAAGTTTCGATATTTAATAAATACATTAAATACCCTATTTATCTATTTATCCACGCGGCGCCGGCGAAACATCGGCGACTCCGAAGGGGTACGTGTCGCGCCGTGATTGGGCGCCGCCATCCGAGTCATCCGTCCCGGGCCCCGCGGTTCTCGCACCGTTTCTCGGTCCGACGCCATCCGAGCCGTTCGTCCGCGCGTGTATCGAATGGACGGCATCCGTTCATCGTCCCCGAGTGTTCTCACCCGAGAGCCGTCCACACTAAATCCCTAAGATCTCACTCGATTCTCGATGGATTTTTACGTTCTTATACTTCTATGGATTCGTCTCGAAGAGACGAACACATCTATACGGCTAACATGCATTGAAACTAAGGCGTTTGAAATGGAGAATCTCCGAAGCTCGGGATGGAGAGTTAACTCATACCTTAGCTCGGAGAAGTGTGGCTTCAATCCGAGAGTTGTTGCACCTTCGATTGGGTCCCGCGAAGCTCCGGATGAAGTCTATTGGTCCAGGGAATTGTCCGGATATGATTTCGACCAAGCCCGATCACAAAGCTTGGAGGCCGGAGCAACCGGGTGGCCCGGAGATGGGGCTTTTGCTTGGTGGACACCTTCCCTTGGTCCGGTGAAGGTGTAGAGCCAATCGATTTGAGGATTGGCTCACCGTGGAGAAGTGTCCTGGTTTTGGGTGGAATTTCAACTCCGAAATCGAGCTTACGGAGGAGAAATGGCAGGGGGATCTCACCGGGGATCAAGTGCTCTAAGAGTGGAGAAGGGTCCGGAACAATTTTGGCGGAGTTTTGGCAAGGTTTGTGCTTCGCTCTCTCATGGCCGAGAGGGGTGGAGTTTAAATAGAGCTGGGTGGAGGGCCTCCGCGGGGAGTTGAGGCATGGGATCGAGCCTGCTCTGGTGAGGAGAAGAACAGCCATGGTGGCCATTGGGCATGGGGCAACTCAGCAAGTGAGAATTTCAATGTTGGCTCACATGTGAGCTCTCGGCCATGGTGTTTTCCGGCGGCCTGGTGGCCGACCGGCCAGGCATGGGTCACCCTCAAGGTCAGGTGGGTCAGGGCTGGAGGTTTGTGCAATCAATTGGCCATGGACATGTGTAAAGGCTTTGATCCAAAGTGAAATGGGGGCATGGCTAACTTTGAACCTAAATGGGTCAACCCACCCATTTGGGCTAGGTGCACCACCCAAGGCCTGGTTTTGGCTGAGGGAAAAGTGATTTGGCTCAGCGATAATCGGTAGGGTCAAGTCACCATCCAAGCACAATTAGGCTTAAGCATGGTTTAGTGGAATCATGGAAGTGGTTAATCACCTTTAGGAATTAAGGAAAGAGCCTCCTCCTTTTGCCCAAAATGGCATGGTGACATGTAAAGAGGCTCTCATGGCTTGCATATGGCTTGTGCATGGCTCCATGGCTCCATTTGGCTTGGGAAAAGGTTTGGTCGATTTCATAAAAAAGGATTTTAGGGATTTTGGATAATTTGGTGGAAATTTGGATGAAGCTTCATTTAGAATTATTTGATGATTGGTTTAGGACTTAGGGATGATTTTAATTGAAAATATGATGAGGGGAAATGTCATATGGGCTTTGGAAGAATTTTTTGGGGTTTTGGATTTGGTGGAAGTGGGCTTTTAAAATGGTTTAAGGAATGGGCCTTTTAAGTTTTGAAAATGAATTTATGGATGGAAATTTTGTAAAGAGGTTGGCCCAAATAGTTGTTGGTTTTGGTTTAGGGATGTTTCATGAATAATTTGAAATAGATTTAAGGTGGTTTGGGTTTGAATTGGGTTGAATTTGGGTTTATTTGGTAAATGGGCCAATGTAGGTCAAATTGGGCTAACTTGGGCCAATGTTGGGCTAGGGTTGAAATTGATGTAAAATAAATGTTGAGAAATGTTTATGGGAGTGTTTCAAAGAGGTTTTGGCTTTGGTTGGGTTTTGATTTTGAGGTTTGGGCCTATTTGGGTTAGGTTTGGGTTTATGTCAAAATTGGGCTTTTTGATTTTGGGTTGAATTTGAGTGGGGTTTGGGTCAAAATCTTGGGCAAATCATGTTAGTGTTTTGTTTATGGGGATGTTAAGGAGGATTTAGAAAAGGTTTGGGGTTAATTGGAGTTGAATTGGGTGTGTTTGAGTTAGGTTTGGGTCATGGGTCCAAATCGGGCTTTAAGGCCAAAAGTGGAATTGGATCCAAATGTCAACCAAATTGGACTTGGATTTGGTCTAAATTGGTATTGGGAATGTTGAATTGAAGTTTAGAATTGAATTGGACCAGAATTTGGGTCAATTGGATAGGTTTGGTTTAACATTGGGTCTACTTTGGGTTAAAATGGGTCAATTTGGGGGTTTTGACAAAAGTAGGGTAAATTGACAAAATTGACCCATGGTGTAGTTGGAAAAAATGAAATTGGGAATATTTAGGATTTTTTGGAATTTTCTGGGAATTTTTTGAATTTTTGGATTTTTAGGCCAAGAAGGGTATTTTGGGTATTTGGAGGGTATTGGGGGGTATTCTTGGAATCTTTGGTATTTTTGGGTATGGATGATCAATTTGAGTGATGTGGACATGTTTGGGATTGATTTTGGAAAATTTTGGGTAATTTGGAAATTTTGCGAAAATTTGGGTAATTTCGAGGGTTTTGGGTAGGTTTAGTAGGTGTAGGGTCTCGGGGGTCAAAAATTGAAAATTTGGGAAATTGAAGATTGGGTGAACCTAGGTGGAAAGAAATCATTTTGGTTGAGCCATGAAGCCATTTCAAGCCCATATGAGCCATGAGAGGACTCATTTGAGGCATTCACTATGTTGTTCCTAACCCTCTTGCCAAGGGCTTAGGGGTTAAGGACCATCCATGTGAATCACCTACATGAGTCGGGAGGTTAAGTTGGGTATGGGTGTGGTTTTAGGAAGTGTGTGGAAATGTAGTATGTAAGTGTAGTGTGTATGTAAGTGTATGTGTAAGTCGCCCCTTCACTGGACCGCGACCACCTGCAGGCGTCCTAAGGCCAAAGAGTCCTATAGGAACTCATCCTTTAAACTTCCACATTTGATTTCAACCCTCTAGGTGATTAGGGGTCTATAGTCAAGTTTGTGTAGTTTGCAGGGAGTTTAGAAGTGGTTTGAATTTCTAAAAGGCGGGTCCCAATTCTAGTCCTCTAAGACAGTCAAAGGAAAAGCCTAAGGTTAGATCCTAAGTACTAAAGAGAGAAGAGAAGACCTCATCAAAAATGAGGTCAACAAATGGACCCCCAATAGGTGTGGTGAGCTGACGGAGCACACCGCGCGTATTGGTGTTGACCGAAGCGATCAACAAAACCAACACGGATGTCCAAGTGACGAACTTAGGACGAAGTAGAAGAGTTTCTGCTGGGGAGTGTCAAGTATATCTCCGGAACCGGAGATTCTTGAACTCTCGCTGGGGAAAGGAAAAGGAGGTGAATCCCAAATCACATGATCTGGGGGAATTTCGATTTAGATTTTATTTTGTTTCAATTTATGTTTTGATGTGTGAGTTTAGATTTCAACTTGGAGTTTTTTTTTTTTAGATTGAAGTTTGTCAAAATTAATTTGAAGGATTTGATTTGAAATTAAAATTGGAGTTCTGAGGTTTTAGATGTAACATCTCCAACCTCGAAAGAAAATTGAATTGATTAGATTGAATCGTTGCAATGAGAAGAGATCTCGGAGCAAAGTGGTGTTGGATATAAAATCCTTAACCTCGAGAGTTTGATTTTGATGTATTTCATTGCGATAGGGAAATGATCCTAAAGCAATGCGGTCTCGGATGTAAAATCCTTAACCCGGGAATTCGATTTGATGTATTTCAGGTGCAATAGGGAAAGAATCCTAAAGCGGTGCAGTCTTGGATGTAAAATCCTTGACCCAAAAGTTTGAATTTGATGTATTTCGGTGCGATAGGAAGAGGATCCTAAAGCGATGCGATCTTGGATGTAAAATCCTCGACCCAAAAGGTTTGATTTTGATGTATTTCGGTGCGGTAGGGAAAGAATCCTAAAGCGATGCGGTCTTGGATATAAAATCCTCGACCCAAAAGGTTTGAATTTTGATGTATTTCGGTGCGATAGGGAAAGAATCCTAAAGCGAGTGCGATCTTGGATGTAAAATCCTCGACCCAAAAGGTTTGAATTTGATTTTGATGTATTTCGAAGTGCAATAGGAAAGAATCCTAAAGCGAGTGCGGTCTTGGATGTAAAATCCTCGACCCAAAAGGTTTGAATTTGATGTATTTCAGTGCAATAGGAAAGAATCCTAAAGCAATGCAGTCTTGGATGTAAAATCCTCGACCCAAAAGTTTAAATTTTGATGTATTTCAGTGCAATAGGAAAAGAATCCTAGAGCCGTGCAGTCTTGGATGTAAAATCCTCGACCTAAAAAGGTTTGAATTTGATGTATTTCAGTGCAATAGGAAAGAATCCTAAAGCAATGCAGTCTTGGATGTAAAATCCTCGACCCAAAAGTTTGAATTTTGATGTATTTCAGAGTGCGATAGGAAAAGAATCCTAGAGCGAGTGCGATCTTGGATGTAAAATCCTCGACCCAAAAAGGTTTGAATTTGATGTATTTCAGTGCAATAGGAAAGAATCCTAAAGCGAGTGCGATCTTGGATGTAAAATCCTCGACCCAAAAGTTTGAATTTTGATGTATTTCAGTGCAATAGGAAAAGAATCCTAGAGCAGTGCAGTCTTGGATGTAAAATCCTCGACCCAAAAAGGTTTGAATTTGATGTATTTCAGTGCAATAGGGAAAGAATCCTAAAGCAGTGCAGTCTTGGATGTAAAATCCTCGACCCAAAAGTTTGAATTGATGTATTTCAGTGCAATAGGGAAAGAATCCTAAAGCAGTGCAGTCTTGGATGTAAAATCCTCGACCCAAAAGTTTGAATTTTGATATTTGATTCGAGATCTGGAAGAAGTTGAATTTGAATTTGATTGAGACTTGAAGCCTGGAAAAATTGAATTCGGAATTTTGGAAATTTGGAAGGATGAGTTTGAACTCGATTGAAATTTGATTTAAGATTTGATTTGAAATTTGGACGATCAAGTTTGAAACTTGATCGAGATTGGATTTGGAATTTGATTGAGGATTTGATTTGAAATTTATAAAGATGGAATTTGATTTTGAAGTTTGGAAGGATGGAATTTGATTTTGAAGTTTGGAAGGATGGAATTTGAGATTTGTGTTGATTTCGTTTATCTTTTAATGGTTCAAATTTTATTTTATCGTTTATTTAATGTTCATGTGGACTTGGTGTTTGTCATTTTTCAGATTTTTTTTTTTTAGAAAGTTTTCTTTTATTCTTTTTTTTTTTTCTTTGCTGTTCTTTATTCGAAGTTCATTTAACTTTAATGGCGTTTCCTAATCAATTTGCACAAAAGAGGTGAAGGCCAAAAACGTGACATGGTCACTTTCATTCCAATCATGTTGAAAATACATCATACAACTCGATCTGGAATATATTTCATACAATCCACGTAGACTCAAAACGGACTGTGTATGATCTTTGTTGATCCATCAAAAGAATCATCTGTCAAAAATCCATGTCTGAATAGTGAGGTACATGGTCTATAACATCACCTTCCAAGCCATCCTTGGCAAGGATGCCGACTGGATGTACGTTGGAGGTGTGATATTTCCCATGTAACTCACGACTCGTAAGGCCGGAGGTTCTCTAGCTACGGGTCCGGTTGGAAATGGTAAGGTATTTTGCTGTCGTCCATCCTCCCGAAAGTAACCGAGATTCGCTCCACTGGCACCCCGGTATGCAATGCTTTGCGATATACGCTCCGTTACCTTGCGGTATCATGACGGAACCCACCGGTAAAGGTATCTTTGCGGCCCTCGGAACTCACCGGGCTCGCTATCCGGAGGTCGGATCCGAACATGATGTTACACTCATTCAAGAAAGAGACCGTGCGAAAGGTCGACGAAGTCGTGGTGATCAATATGTGGGGGTATGCGATCACCCCGTTTGTAGATGTTGATAATGCGGCTATTGGGTATGCAATCTGCTGGCGGTACCCTCCATGTTATCAATCTTTTCACCATTCTCTTGATAGCCGATGGCATCGGATCTACTTGCCCATGACGGAGTATTCCGGTGGGTTTCCCTTCCTGTCTTCGACGAAAGTTGTAGCGAGCATCCGCATTGTATTGTGATTCTTCCTTTCCCCGGCATCCATCTCCGGGGTTCCGAGTATGTGTTTTCCCTCGGGCGGCTCGCTCGGCCCATTCTTTTCGGATCCCGGATACAATCCACGATTTCGTTGTTGTTCATACTGCGAGAATACGTCGGTGTGTAGCTCGAGGCCTTCTAGTATGTTGATTCTTCTTCCTTTAATTCTCTCGAAGTATTCGAAAGTTTTCTTTTCAACTTTCCGCATCCTCTCCAGCTCGTATTCCGGAATGATCTGCGGATGGCGAGGCCTTGTGACATATTGTGGGATATATGGTTCAATCCCTTCACGTTCCCCTGCATACCTCGGCTCCTCGGGGATGATGCTCGTCGGGACATCCCCGGGGTTGCTTCTGCAACAAGGTCATGCACTGCTCGGTGGTTCTATCCGGTGGCGTGGTAGCCTTCTTTCTTCCGATCTTCCGGAGATTTCCCCGGTTCTTTCGTTATTCTAGGAGCTGGCCTCCTTTCTTCGAGTTCCTGGTGAACCGGTGTCCTTGAAATGTGAGTGTTGGCATTAGCAATTGTCTCGTCGCGCTGGTCCGCAGCTAGTTTTGTTAACATTTTACGGATACGGCGATTCTTATTTCTTCGTTGCGTGGCTGTGAGAGTAGCTCTCCGAACTTCTTGAATCTCTGCGGGCGCGGCGGCTGACAAGCTCTGCCCTCCGTCTGTAGCGACTACGGACTTCATTTTCTTGTCTTCTTCGGTGTTTGCTTTTCTTTTCTTGTTGTTGGATTGGTGGCTTGGGCCACCCACTTTCATCACCGTCCGTCCGGGCGAGTTCTTCTCGGTTAGCGGGACCCGGTCACTTTCCTCGTATCGTAGGCCTGCTCGGTGCGAAATGCGAGTCAATCTCGATTATCGCTCCATCTTTCACCCTCTTTTCATCGAGTGCGAGGCTTACGCCATTCTTAAAGTTCAAGACCAACCGCCCGTTCGACATTTCCCTGCGAAAAGACAAGGAAAAGGATCAGGGGTTGTACTAAGAACAAGAACATTAAGAAAATGTTTATTAAAGATACATTTTTTATTATTCTTATATTTTAACGGGAATGAAGTAGGATAAGATCGGAAAAAGGGACTTTGATTTGGAGAAGAAAACGAGGAAAATTTTATTATCATTTATTTATTTATTTTAGCACATTTTATTATTTTTGGGTTCGGACCCAATCACGAGTAATTATTTCACCCGTGTTTCTTAGGGATGAAGAATTCATTCCTTCGAAACATCGGGTAGCGTAATATTTTTTCAAGTATCGTCGAGTTGATCGGAAGCATATGTCGTTCTCCCTGGCAATTCACTAGGCGGTAGGAGCCTCCCGAGTATACTCGCTTCAACCACGAAACGGTCCTTCCCGAGTGGGTTCAAATTTTCCTCCTATCTTGCGGTGTGCAAGAATAGGTCTCTTGAGAACGAGAACTAAGTCACCAACTTTGAAGGTTCTTGGGCGGACCGGCTTGTCATGGGCTTGAACCATTTTAGCTTGGTATAGTTCTAAATTCCGTTGCGACTGCAAGTCTTTTCCCTTCCAAGTTTTCTAATTCTTCGAGTCGTAGTCCGGCGTTTTCTTCGTCGTGATCTTGTTTGCGAATCGCAATTCCGAGTGAAGGAAGCCGATCCTCTAAAGGTAACACCGCCTCGGACCCATACACCGGAGCGTAAGGTGTAGCTTGAGTAGGAGTTCGAAGGTTGTCCGGTAGGCTCATAAGGCTTCTAACAATTTCTCGTGCCAATTTCTCTTATTATCGTCCAAGGTTTTCTTTAAGATTTGAACGAGAGTTTTATTAAAAGCCTCAGCGAGACCGTTTGCTCTTGGGTAGTAAATTGTTGAGTATCGCCGATCGATTCCGTGTCTCCCGACAAAATTGTTGATTTGTGTGCTTCGAATGTCGACCCATTATCCGAGATGATCCTGCGCGGCACTCCGAAACGGTAGACAACTTGGTTCTTGAAAAGCGCAGCACGTGGTGTGCTTTCACTTCTCTAAGTGGGACTAGCTCGCCCACTTGGAAAAGTAATCTGTAGCCGCAAGAATGAAGCGATGTCCTTTTGAAGATGGTGGTTCTATCGGACCCACTATATCCGTGCCCCGACATTCGAATGGCCACGACGCAATTGTCGGGTGCAGCACATTTGGAGGTTGGTGTAGAACCACTCCGTGCACTCGGCATTGGTGACGGCTCTTGGCGATTTTCATGCGATCGGTCATCATCGAGGGCCGGTAGTACCCTAGTCTTTTAATTTTCATCTTCATTTTTGGACCCGACTGGTGAGCGCCACGAGTCCCGAATGTACCTCTTTAACAATTTCACGGGCCTCGGACCCGCTCAGGCACCTTAGCCACATTTGATCAAAAGACCTTCGTATAATGTGTTGTTTATTAATGCGTAAGACGTAGTTCTTTTCTTGATCCGATGGGCCGACGACCTATCATCTGGTAGTTTTCCTGCTTGCGGAGTAGTTCATCAATGGTCGTCGCCTGATCTTACGTGTTTTCCGTCACTACTGTAATCGATTCTTTTCTTTTGCTGATTTGTGTATTGTGTCTATGTCGAGTCGTGATAGGACTCGACGTCCAGTGAATCGACACTTCCACCGATTCATCTTGCAAATGGGCAAATTCTTTTGTGAGACGGGCTAAAGCATCTGCTAAAGCATTCTCTTTTCTAGGAATTTTGTAGATTGTCACATTTGGGATCCGTTCCAACATTGTATGGCATACTTGGAAGTATTGTTCGAGTCTTGGCTTTAGAATTCGTACTTGTCCGGCGATCCGTTGAATGATTAACGTGAATCCCCGTAGATGTTGATGTCCGTTATCCCCATTTGAATGGTTAATTCCAATCCCGTTATGAGGGCTTCGTATTCCGCTTCGTTGTTTGTACACGGTTCGTCAAGTGGTAGGAGTATCTTAACATCCCCAGCTCCGGTGTTATAAAGATTAGCCCGATTCTCGCCTTACGGGCATTATCACTTGCGATTCTTCGTCTTTGTGTGCCTGAAGATGCTCCGTCGAAATATAATTCCCAACGTCGATCGTCGAGGTCTTCTAGGTTCATTATTTGTTCATCCGGCGGATCGTCATTGAGAGGAGATTCGGCGGCAAAGGGTGTCTTTGCGAGGAAGTCTGCTAAGACTTGTCCCTTTACGGCACGCGGAGGCACGAAAGTTATATCGAATTGCGATAATATCATTGACCATCCGGCAAGTCTGCCGGAAAGTGTTGGACGAGTCATCAAGTATTGCAATGGATTAAACTTCGAAATCAAGTTGACCTTATGAGAAAGCATGTAGTGCACGAGCTTTTGAGCGGCGAAGATCGAGGCCAAACAATGCTTTTCAATTGCGGGATACCTTACTTCCGTCGGAAGTAAACGACGGCTTAAGTAGTAAAGAGCATTTTCTTTACCCTCATCATTGACTCGGGCTAACGGGGCTCCGAGGAGTCGTCTAGAGCCGCGGTGTAAAGTATCGACGGTCTACCCGAGACCGGGGCTGCTAAGACGGGAGGTGTCATTAAATATTGTTTAATGTCTTCGAAGGCCTTCGGCATTTCTCTTCCCAAATAAATTTGGCGTCCTTTTTAACTAGTGCCGAGAAAGGCCGACACCTACACGACGGGTTTGAGATAAAGCGTCGAAGATATGCCGACTTCCCTTGAAAAGATCGTAGTTGTTTTAAGGTTTTAGGAGGCGGCATTTCTAAGATAGCTTTAATCTTCTCCGGATCGATTTCAATTCCACGATGTCGGACAACGAATCCTAAGAATTTCCGGAGGTGACGCCGAAGGCGCATTTTAAGGGATTCATCTTAAGGTTAAATTGTCTTAATCGTTCGAAAACAATTCTCAAATCATACGAGTGGTTTTCCTTTACTTTGCTTTTGATGACGACATCGTCCACGTAGCATTCGACTTGATTGTGGATGAGATCATCAAAAATTCTTGTCATTGCTCTTTGGTAAGTTGCTCCTGCGTTCTTCGATCCGAATGGCATCACTTGTGTAGCAAAATACTCCGATCGGCGTTCCGAATGCTTTGTAAGCTTTTCATCTTCCGGAGCCATTTTTATCTGGTTGTATCCCGAAGATTCATCCATGAATGAGAATATTTCATGTGTCGAAGCAATATCGATCATCGATTCGGAATCGGTAGAGGGAATTCATCTTTTGGACATGCCTTGTTTAAATCTCCGAAGTCCACACAAATTCGATCCGACCATTCTTCTTTCGACCGGCACCACATTGGCTAACTGGGTCGGGTATTGTTCTTCACGGACAAATTTAGCGTCTATTAGCTTTTTAACTTCGGCTATGACTTGTTGTTCGATTTCGAGACGCATTCTTACGGGACCTTGTACGACCGGAACGAGTAGGATCCACTCCTAGCTTATGGACTGCAACCTCTGGAGCTAATCCCGGCATTTCATCGTAGCTCCAAGCAAAACAGTCTTTAAATTCCATTAATAACTTGATTATTTCTTCGGAGTCTTCTTTATTGAGTAAGGAGCTAACAAAGGTAGGTCTAGGCTCTTCGCTAGTACCTAAGTTAACTTCCATCAACTCATCTATTGTGGATTTAATTTCTTCTTCGAATTCTGTGGAGCGTCTCCGATTTGTAAATCTTCGAGTTCGTCCGTAGTTTCCATGCAGTTTTCATTGGACTTGCAAGTGACAACCAAGCAAAATTCAGTATCGTCAACTGACCCTACTGTGCCGAATCCGAGTCCATGCTTTGAATTGGGAGGACGACCGGAGTTATTCCATAACTTTTCAAAATGTTGTGATTGGCCTTTTGTCCATTGTCGAGGTAAGAAACCACGTTGAATTAAATTTTGAACACAGGGAGAGTACCACCCAAAGGTAATTCCATTAATTCTGATGAAGTGACATCTTCGAATTGTACATTATTTTCAGTTTTAGAGGAAGAAGCACCACGGTAGAATTTGATCGGCTTTGCACCGTCACTACGTACCTCTTTGACCTCCATACCCTCGATCTTATTAGAATGGATCGGAGTTAGGGTCATAGTATGTACGTAGTGGTTAATCTTCTCGTACATCGATTTGTATTCTTCGTTCTTTTCATCTTCGAGGGGGATCTTGTATTGCGGCTTCTTTCGACTTATTGTCGCTGCTTCTCGCTTGATCTCTTTTTCTTCTTCAGAACTATCATCCCAATCAACATTGATGGTTGGTTTCCTCTGTCCAATTGTCCTAGCGTCTCTACCACGACCTCGTCCCCGGCCTCGACCTCGGATGCGAGTTGTGGAGAAACCTTCACCATCTCGCCGGAAGGGAGTGGTGAGTGAGCTGTTGGACTAGAACTTCGGGTTCTTCGTTGTCTCGAACTTTCTTTGCTTCATTTGTTATGGTATCTCCGGAGAAGATTGTTTTCTTTGGCGGTGCATAATAAGCTGCATCTTCATGGACTCCAATCTCATGTACGGAGAATGGTTGTAAGTCGCCTTTGATGCACTCGTTCCCCTCCATCGTAATACTTGATGCACTCGATGCGGAGATGATGGTACCATCCTGTTTTCATGTATCCATGGTCGGCCCGAAGAGAGCATTGAACGACGTTTCGAATCGATTATATGAAATTTTGCGGTTGTCTTTGCTAAATCACCGGTCTTTATCGGTAGCGTTATTGACCCGAGGGCTCTTTCTCCTTTACTGGTTGAATCCTCTTAATAACATTTTGTCGGCCTCGAGCTCACGAGCATCAATTTCCAAGTATGCTTAGTGTTCGAAGACTCATTATATTGATTGATGCTCCCGGATCCACCAATACTGCCGGAGAGCGTAAACTTCCCAATTGTAACTGAAATGTACAACGGTCGGTTGTGATCTGCTCTCCCAAGTAGTAGGTCATTGTCCGTGAAGGTAACACCTCGTTGTTCCTTTAACGAGCAAACCTCATCTAAGGAATCTCCGGCCATTTGAGCTAAGCGAATTTCCGGATCAAGTAAGGCCTTGATCGAGCTTCCCTCATCTCCTTTGATAAGATGAGAGCATCGTAAATGCTCGGTTTGGTCGGTAGTTTCCTAAGATGGGCTAGCACGTTGTAGTCCAATTTGTTTCCATGCGTCTCGGCTTCTTCTCGAACGGGTATGTCTTCCGTCAGGGTTGGTTCTTCTTGAACAACCACCGCTTTCCTTTGTCTTTTGGACCCATTCTTGGAGGTAGAACTTTTCCACTTCTTAGGTTGACTTCGTAATTTCTTCGAATCTAGTGTTGAGTTTGTCGGTGTCTCCTCTCGAATCGGAATGATCGGCTCTTCCGGATTATCTTCCAAATCCGAAGGCTCTAACTACTATTGTAACTCGGAGCTCCTCGAAACTCACGAGATAGATCCGTTGCTTGTTGAACTCTCGTAGCCTCCTTGATGGATGCCTTCTTCGTCATTTTGATCGTCGAGATCTTGTATGATTTGAGAATTGTTGTTGGTATCGAAATCGACGCCCGGATTGTCGCTAGTTACGTAATCGTTAGAAACGGTCAAAACGTAGCCAACGCCATCACCCTTATCATTATATGATCCCACCAAAGTGAGCGAGATAATCATACAAAATCGGAGGTTCGAGGGATTTCTCCCCGAATCGGAAACAACTATCCTAGGATAAGCGGCCCCTGATCTAGCCTTAGGAATCTCGGTCCCCTCTTCTTCGTCAATTTTCTTCTTCTCTTCGATTGTCTCTCGTCGAGGTGGTTCTTCTATCGCAAGTGATAGTACCGGCTTAACAGGTCTCGAACTCTGAATTGAAGCTCGCACCGAAGCGGTTCGGATGTTGTCTAAAATCTTCTTCGAAGACCTCGTCCAGGCGGTAGTCCATCCATCGTTGGTTGCATAGGGATCTATCGGAATGACGGGATCGGTTGAGATAACATTGACGGAACCTCCTTTCTGGGGTTCCTTCATGTACTCCTTCGGGATTGTTATATTTCCTTTCCGAAGGTTGTCGTTGAGCCGACTTTTGAAGGTAATGCAATCTTACATCTTGTGCCCAAGCATCCGATGGTAGGGGCGAAAGTTGGGATCACCTTTCTTGTTGACTTCCTCTGGTCTTTTGGGCTCAGCGGTGGAAATGCGGAGTTTTCATTAAGCTACGGAATATCTTCGGTCATCGCTTCATTCTTGAACGGATATTCTCCGCTCGAAGCTCCCTCGATGTACGTTGCGGACGAGACGGTTGTTCATACTGCGGAGACGACCGATAGCTGGACCGGGGTTGCTTCGGTAATTTTGTTGTGGTTCTTTGCGGCCGTTCGGTGGTATTTGCATCGGTTGTTTGCCTTTGTCAACTGCTCGCAACGATCCCGGATTTCTTCTCGAAGGTCTTCACCGGCTTCGCTCGTCCGTCTTGTCGGCGAAACTTAATTGCTTCGCCTCTTCTTGCAAGCTTCCGGCCTTGCTTAACAACTTCTCAAAAGTCTTAATAGTGAATCCCTTGAGGAGAAGTGCTTATCGGGCCGTGAATGCTTTTAAGCAAGATGCCGAGCGCATGTTGTTCTTGCGAGTTGTGGTTCACACTTCATACTTAAATTTCTCCATCGAAGTATGTAATCCACTAGAGTTTCATTCGGCCTTTGTTTCTCTACCACTAAATCACCTATAGTGATGTGGTGCTCGAGCTCCGGCAAATCGCTTAATGAAGAGGCTCTCTAGCTCCGAGAATGTCTTCACGGAACCGTTGGGTAGCTCGCATACCGGTCGAAGGCGATCCACGACGGACTCGCTAACGAACTCGTCGGAAGAGTAGCGCATCGCTTCCGCCGGCATTGCAACAGCCGGCACGAAAGTGTGCAACATGCTTGTCGGGGGTTCCGGTTCCGTCGAAGGTCTTAAACGGAGGTGGTACGAAGCCCTTCGGGTATTGGACAGCGTCGAATTCTTCCGGATAAGGTCTACCCGTCCGAATAGATGTCCCGTTCTTCGATTGTGCTAGGGCTTCTCGCACTCGTTGCTCTACCAAGTTCTTGATATCCTTTTCAGGGATCATACTTTGTGTTGTATCCTTTTTCAGCTGGTCATCCCCATTGACGGATGTAATCTCCTTCCCTCCGTCTACGATGTGAATGACTTCTGGGGGTGTCTCTCTATGTGGTTGTACTTGACTTTGGAGAGTGGCCAGAGCTATGGCCATCTCTTCCATCCTTTTCGCCATTTGAGCGATCGTGTCGTCCTTTTCCTGAAGCTGTCTCTTCATCAGTTCCGGCTCCTCTCTTTCTGCGGCTGCAGGAGCACCTTGAGAAGATGATGAAGCTCGTGTTTCAACCATGTTGATTTCTCGCATATTCGTTGTCCATGAATTCCGATGAGTCGATCTCATCTCCGAACTTTTCTTCTCTTTCTTTTGCCAACCGTCGGATGTCGGTTCTCAACTTTTCCATGGCATCTTCTAGCGGAGCTTTCTGTGTATCTTTGTGGTTGTCATGCGATGGTTGCCGGGTCCTTTTTCACGAGTCCCCTTCATCGCAGTAGCGCTTTCTTCGGATTCAAGCCTCCTGGCGAGACTTTCTCTCTCGGGCCGCTGTTTCAATCTCAACCGCCCCGTAGTGGGACGCCACACCATCCTTCTAGCGACAGAAGGTCTAGGACCGGATGGTCCGTTGGCCAAATGCTCTGGAAGGTGGTATCCTCCCTAATCCGTAATCCTGATACTACAACAGGCGGGCTAGCCTTCATTCTCTTGCTTGGCTTTTCTATCATGACGACGGGCTCTACTCGGGGCCCAAGACGGGATTTGACTGGCACCCGTCCTATCCTTCGTAGAATTTCCGACACGGGGCAGTTTTCCTTCTTTGCTAGCTTTTCTACCAAAGTTTGCAGTCGAGCAAACGGCGTAGTTCTAGTTCTTTTCTTGCGGCTATCGTTGTAGTATGCGGGTCGAGGTAATGTGGCAACAATATTGCGAACATTCTCCTCATCCTCGCGGCGGAGAGGGGATGGAACCCGCTTCCTCCCAAAAGTGGTATGTAGTCGAGCAGTGGTGTATATTCCGGTAGCGGTGTATATTCGGCAACTCGGAATTTCCTCCGGAAGGCAATCTCGGCGGCTACGGCTTCCCCGGCGATCCTTCTATTTCTATTTCTTCTTTGGGTCTTTGTCGGCGACGGAATCTTCGAACCGGACCCGATTTCGAAGACGAAGGTCTTACGGGAAGATCCGTACCCTCCACGGTAACGAGTTTACCATAGTTCCGGATTTCTTTCCCCTTTGATTTGGCGAAGTCGGGGTAGGTGCGAAACAACTAGACCGGTGGGGGTAGTGAGAACGGTCCTCCTGCGGACGGCGAGTACTCCTCCTAGTCGGGACCCTTTGCGGGGAGGAAACTCTTGGGTCGACCTAAGGTCGAACTCGAGCGAGTGGTTCCTCGGCTTCGGATACCTTGTTTGTCGGTGCGAAGAGGGAGACGTCGGTGACCTTGACGTTCGTGTTTTCAAATCCTCGTCCGAATCGGATGACCCCATTGTCGGGCGGCTCATCCTTATAGACGGCGAAGTCCGATCCGTTGGTGAAGGAGAAAATCGGCTTCGGGGCTTCCATTTCGCGAGGTAGATTCTGGTTGTCGGTCCGAGTTATGCTTCTTTTCTTCGGGACGAAAAGAAAGGAATTGAAAAGAGTCCGAACTCATTCTTGTTCATGTATTTATAAAAAAGAATCATTTGTTAAAAGAATCACTTATTAGAGGGTTTGTTTATTTAGAACGGAATGTTCGAAAGGTGTAGAGAAGGTAAGGAATCCGATTCGAAAGGAAAAGAAAGTCTTAAGCGAGACTTCCCGACTCGAAGGATCACTCCTAAACTAACACCTATCGGGGTCCACCCCACCTCGGAAATGAGGTAAAAGGATCTCGGAACCTCTCTGTTTAGGGGTGTCTAAACGAGTGGCTCCTAAATCCGAGAGAATGTTGGCTATACTTGTTCGAAGATAGAAATGAACATAGTATTCCAACGGAAAGAAGGGTAGTTTGATCCATTAGGGACATGGATACACTACCGATTTTTGAAAGCGAAATTATTTGATTATAATGGAGAGAGGAATAGTCCCAGCGGAGTCGCCGGAAATCCCGTCGGCATATTTTTAGGTCGTGTTTTATTTTGAAGAGGGGTCGCCTAACGTAAATACGTCGGCGAATTTTTAATTTAATTAAAATAAATAATTTGAAAAGTAGTATTTGATTTTGAAAATAATTTTAAATTTGAAGGTTTTAAGATATGAGATTAAACCGATCTCACATCCCAAATAGTTTATATAAACGAGCACCGCACCACAAGCCGTGTATCTATCCCTAAGGATAGACACACCGCTTGATGGTGGGGCTTGATTAAATAAACTAGAAGATTAGTGACATCCGTTTGGTCCGCGAACCAATTTTATAAGCCGACAAGTTTCCCTCGCTTAATATGAAAACATTAAACAAGGTTTATATTACATGGGTTCTTTAAAATTCCTATAAGGGCAAGCCCCTATAGTTAATTACATCTTAAGTGACGGGAATCACCTAAGAAAACTCTCGATAATAACCAATAATTCGCTCTCGAGGATTTCAAAGTTTAAGTTTTTTCGAAAGATTGAATTTTGGAATTTCGATAGGGAATGGATCAAATTTTGGAACATTTTGTTTTGTGAATCCAAAGGAAGAAAGGTAGGAGAAATCACCGATTCGAAGTGAACTTCGGTAATTTCCCGACTATCCTATTGTTTGGCTTGAATTTAGGAAAGTCCTAATGTTTATTTGATATTTCGATCTTGCCAATTTTAATTAATTAGGGCTTATATTTGTATGATAAAATCAAACAAATAGCTTTAGAAGATGTGAGGGTTTATTGTCGTATCGGACGACTACCTCGGAATCCTAAGACCGGTTAGGGCTTAATTTGCAATGCAAATGCCTAACAAAGAGGTTGAGGATTTATGTTGCACTAGGCAAGCTACCTCGAAGTCCTATGGCTTTGTTGTTTAATTCTAAGAAGGTTTTGCTGAAGTAGGTTCGAGTTTTGTTGATGACGATGGCCGTGCTGCCCACCATGCTCCAAGCTCCTTGTTGTTGCAGAGGTTTAGTTTTAGAAGTCATAAATCAGGAGATGAGAGAAGTGTTTTGGTCTAGAGAAGTCTTAATTTTCCAAGTGTTTTTTTTTATATTTTGATTAAAACAAATCTTAAAGTTGATTATAACGACACCGGTTAAGATCCCACGGTTCCATCCTTCCGGCATCATTATTTTTATCGGATTCACTTAGTCCAGATGAATTTGCTAAACTCAACTCGAATGAGTTCCACACTTTCATTTAGACCGTGGGAAATCCCGTTAGCAACACGTAGGTTACATCATCCGAGGTATTCCCGATCATCCAACGGGACGTTTTAATTTAGTTGTAATTGTAGTTTTGTGTTACGTTTGTGATTAAATTTTGAGTTGTTTTATATTTTGAAATGTTGTGGCGGTGAATTTTATCTTGCGATGACTTTTAACTTAATTTTGGTTTCGGTTTTAGGGGCTATCCTAAAGGTGTGGGTTTTCATGCAACGATTGTTTTATCATGCAAGAAAAATAAACGCGATTGCAATAAAGTAAATTGCGATAATGTAAATTCGTTGGAAAATAAATTGCGGGAAAGTAAATTGCAATAATACAAATGCGTACACGGAGGGTCTTCCCGTCATCCCAAGCTGCACTTAAAACACAATTAGCATACTTAAGCGAGTTCTTAGGTAAAACTAAGGGAAGGGTTATGGTTTTCTACCAAATTCCTAATCCCATAGCTAGTCATTTCCTATGACGTCTAGGTTCTTTGTGTTTTGGTTTAAGAACGATTTTCTTCATCAAAGAATAATCAAATTCAATTGTTCTTATAAATGTCCTATCATATTGAGGAAGTGCTTAAGAAGGATCTTAAACATCTTTTCAATATTTCTAGGATTGTTTTAAGTCCAAATGAATTTAATTATACAAATGAATTAATCGTCCAAGAATTTCAAGTTCTGTTAACTTGCTCAGTGAACTAGGACATTTGAGTATCCTATGAGTGAAGTGACACTTCATTTAATGTTTTATTTAGGAGTTATAATAACTAAAGCTTTCAAGGGTAAATTAGTATTCAAATGATTTGGTTTAAGTTAAAGAGTTTAAATTTGGAATAGTGTTCAAGTTGCTTTTAAATTTATTTTCTTTCGTTTTAGGTGATGTTATATTTAATTCAATTTAATTTAATTTTAATTGAGTTTTAATTTAATTTAATTTGATTGAGTTTGATTTAATTTGATTTGATGTTTAATTAATTTGATTTGATTTAATTTTAATTTGATTATTTAATTTAATTTAATTCAATTATTTAATTTAATTTATTTAATTTAATTTAATTTGATTTAATTCAATTTTATTTAATTAATTTAATTTATTTAATTCAATTTAAATTAATTTAATTTAATTTAATTGTTTAATTTAATTTAATTTAATTATTTAATCTAATTTAATTTAATTATTAAATTTAATTTAATTTAATTTAATTGTTAAATTTTAATTTAATTTTAATTTAATTTATCTTTAATTTACTTTGTTTTTAATTTTAATTAAAATTTTAAAAGAGTTTAATAATTTAATTAAGTCTTTTAATATTTTAAATTTGAGTTATCATTTTAATTAAAAATTGAGTATTAATGATATAATTAATTTAGGGATTTTTAAATTAAAGAATAAATCTCTTCCTAATAAATATCCCTTATTTTAATAATTCCAATTTATTATTCCTCCAAATTTAATCTATTATTTAATTAAAGTTTAATCATTTTAAAATTATTTAATGGGTTTCTACCCTTTAATTATTTAAATTTCAATCATCCAAATCAGATTAAGATCAAATATTTTACTTGTTGATTTTTTTATTAAACCTAAAGTTTTAATTAAGGGTTAAAAGTTTAATTACCATTTTACCCCTTTAGCTTAATAATTTCATAATTCACTAAATTGAACCCAAATGAACTTGAAATTTTTATGTGACTTCACTCATATGTCAATAAAGACATGAGAGGAGAAAATGTGATTTTTCTGTATTTAATTTAATTATATAATTATTTTTGGTGGAAAATAGAGATTTTCAAGGAAAATTTAATAATATGACCAAGGGAAAGTTTCTGTCCTTAAGAAAATTAGGGGACATTCCTAATGACCAGAGAAGCACTTGGACCAATTTTGGTGATTTTTTGAATTATATTATTTTTATTATAATTATTTTGAGTTTTGGAGTATTAATTAATTTAAAAATAAAATAAATGTTGAAAAATGGATTTTATATTTTTCAAAAATCTCTCTGATATCAAGGAAACCAGAGAAGCAAATTTTGCAATTTTCTGATTTTTCTATGATTTATTGTAATTATTTTAGTGAAAATGCTAGAAAATACATTTTTTTAATTTTAAAAATTACCCTAGGGCTTTAAAATTTAATATCTCACTAAATAGACTTAGGAAAAATATGGGGTTTGTTCCTAAGTGATTAAAATTCAAAATGTGACATTTTGGTGAATTTTATTATTTTTGTGATTTTTATTATTTTTTAATTATTAAAATATTAAAATATTATTAAAAATCAACTTTTTCAGAAAATTGAAATTTTAATTTTCTTAAGTTCCCCTGATATCAGAGAGGCTCCAAAACCAATTTAGTGAATTTTTGAAAAGTATTTTAAAAGTTATGAATTTTTAAAGTTTAAAATGGCTAAGTGACTTAATCAACCCAATTAGTGGGGTTAACCAAGTCCAATTGACCTCAAATTTTTATGGTGGATTCCTCTGATCCTAAAGGTCAGTGGAGAATTGATTTCAAGTCAATTTGATGCCTGGTTAACTCTAATTAATTAAAGACCTATTTTGAGTGTTTAAGCCGATTAGGGTTGTTTTGAATGAACTAAGCCAAAACCTATTTTTCCTAGGGTTCTCTGGTCATAAGGAACATCACCAAATTTTCCTAGAATTTATTTCACAACATGCTATTTTTTGGAATTAAAATACTCAAAACGACAACATGCATTTGAAAAATAAATAACTTTTCACAGAGATGGCCTCCGACCTTGGAAAATTCGGGGAATGTTCCCGAGTTCGGAGGCTTCAAAGCCCTATGGTCTCATGCCATGGTGAATTGTATACATGCATGGAGAATTAAATGTATGCAGAGAGTAAATAAATTATAAAAAATAAAATACTTGATGAAATTAAATGATTTCTTTTCCACATTATTCTCCTCCGTTCATCTGAGCGAGAGGGTATTTTTATTTTATTTTTGTGATTTTTCTACACAAAGATATGGATTTTTAAAGTTTCTGATATTTAATAAATACATTAAATACCCTATTTATCTATTTATCCACGCGGCGCCAGTGAAACATCGGCAGCTCCGAAGGGGTAGGTGTCGCGCTGTGATTGGGCGCCGCCATCTGAGTCATCCGTCCCGAGCCCCGCGGTTCTCGCACCGTTTCCTGGTCCGACGCCATCTGAACCGTTCGTCCGCGTGTGTATCGAATGGACGGCATCCGTTCATCGTCCCCAAGTGTTCTCACCCGAGAGCCGTCCACACTAAATCCCTAAGATCTCACTCGATTCTCAATGGATTTTTACGTTCTTATACTCTATGGATTCGTCTTGAACGGACGAACACATCTATACGGCTAACATGCATTGAAACTAAGGCATTTGAAATGGAGAATCTCCGGAAGCTCGGGATGGAGAGTTAACTCATACCTTAGCTCGGAGAAGTGTGGCTTCAATCCGAGAGTTGTTGCACCTTCGATTGGGTCCCAGCAAGCTCCAGATGAAGTCTCTTGGTCTGGGGAATTGTCTGGATATGATTTCGACCAAGCCCGATCACAAAGCTTGGAGGCTGGAGCAACTGGGTGGCCTGGAGATGGGGCTTTTGCTGGTGGACACCTTCCCTTGGTCTGGTGAAGGTGTAGAGCCAATCAATTTGAGGATTGGCTCACTGTGGAGAAGTGTCCTGGTTTTGGGTGGAATTTCGACTACGAAATTGAGCTTACGAGAGGAGAAATGGCGGGGGATCTCACTGGGGATCAAGTGCTCTAAGAGTGGAGAAGGGTCCGGAACAATTTTGGCGAGTTTTGGCAAGGTTTGTGCTTCGCTCTCTCATGGCCGAGAGGGGTGGAGTTTAAATAGAACCGGGTGGAGGGCCTCCGGGGGAGTTGAGGCATGGGATCGAGCCTGCTCTCGGTGAGGAGAAGAACGGCCATGGTGGCCATTGGGCATGGGGCAACTCAGCAAGTGAGAATTTCAATGTTGGCTCACATGTGAGCTCTCGGCCATGGTGTTTTCCGGCGGCCTGGTGGCCGGCCGGCCAGGCATGGGTCACCCTCAAGGTCAGGTGGGTCAGGGCTGGAGGTTTGTGCAATCAATTGGCCATGGACATGTGTAAAGGCTTTGATCCAAAGTGGAATGGGGGCATGGCTAAATTTGAACCTAAATGGGTCAACCCACCCATTTGGGCTAGGTGCACCACCCAAGGCCTGGTTTTGGGCGAGGGAAAAGTGATTTGGCTCGGCATAATCGGTAGGGTCAAGTCACCATCCAAGCACGATTAGGCTTAAGCATGGTTTAGTGGAATCATGGAAGTGGTTAATCACCTTTAGGAATTAAGGAAAGAGCCTCCTCCTTTTGCCCAAAATGGCATGGTGACATGTAAAGAGGCTCTCATGGCTTGCATATGGCTTGTGCATGGCTCCATGGCTCCATTTGGCTTGGGAAAAGGTTTGGTCAATTTCATAAAAAAGGATTTTAGGGATTTTGGATAATTTGGTGGAAATTTGGATGAAGCTTCATTTAGAATTATTTGATGATTGGTTTAGGACTTAGGGATGATTTTAATTGAAAATATGATGAGGGGAAATGTCATATGGGCTTTGGAAGAATTTTTTGGGGTTTTGGATTTGGTGGAAGTGGGCTTTTAAAATGGTTTAAGGAATGGGCCTTTTAAGTTTTGAAAATGAATTTATGGATGGGAATTTTGTAAAGAGGTTGGCCCAAATAGTTGTTGGTTTTGGTTTAGGGATGTTTCATGAATAATTTGAAATAGATTTAAGGTGGTTTGGGTTTGAATTGGGTTGAATTTGGGTTTATTTGGTAAATGGGCCAATGTAGGTCGAATTGGGCTAACTTGGGCCAATGTTGGGCTAGGGTTGAAATTGATGTAAAATAAATGTTGAGAAATGTTTATGGGAGTGTTTCAAAGAGGTTTTGGCTTTGGTTGGGTTTTGATTTTGAGGTTTGGGCCTATTTGGGTTAGGTTTGGGTTTAGGTCAAAATTGGGCTTTTTGATTTTGGGTTGAATTTGAGTGGGGTTTGGGTCAAAATCTTGGGCAAATCATGTTATTGTTTTGTTTATGGGGATGTTAAGGAGGATTTAGAAAAGGTTTGGGGTTAATTGGAGTTGAATTGGGTGTGTTTGAGTTAGGTTTGGGTCATGGGTCCAAATTGGGCTTTAAGGCCAAAAGTGGAATTGGATCCAAATGTCAACCAAATTGGACTTGGATTTGGTCTAAATTGGTATTGGGAATGTTGAATTGAAGTTTAGAATTGAATTGGACCAGAATTTGGGTCAATTGGATAGGTTTGGTTTAACATTGGGTCTACTTTGGGTTAAAACGAGTCAATTTGGGGGTTTTGACAAAAGTAGGGTAAATTGACAAAATTGACCCATGGTGTAGTTGGACAAAATGAAATTGGGAATATTTAGGATTTTCTGGAATTTTCTGGGAATTTTTTGAATTTTTGGATTTTTAGGCCAAGAAGGGTATTTTGGGTATTTGGAGGGTATTGGGGGGTATTCTTGGAATCTTTGGTATTTTTGGGTATGGATGATCAATTTGAGTGATGTGGAGATGTTTGGGATTGATTTTGGAAAATTTTGGGTAATTTGGAAATTTTGCGAAAATTTGGGTAATTTCGAGGTTTTGGGTAGGTTTAGTAGGTGTAGGGTCTCGGGGGTCAAAAATTGAAAATTTGGGAAATTGAAGATTGGGTGAACCTAGGTGGAAAGAAATCATTTTGGTTGAGCCATGAAGCCATTTCAAGCCCATATGAGCCATGAGAGGACTCATTTGAGGCATTCATTATGTTGTTCCTAACCCTCTTGCCAAGGGCTTAGGGGTTAAGGACCATCCATGTGAATCACCTACATGAGTCGGGAGGTTAAGTTGGGTATGGGTGTGGTTTTAGGAAGTGTGTGGAAATGTAGTATGTAAGTGTAGTGTGTATGTAAGTGTATGTGTAAGTCGGCCCTTCACTGGACCGGACCACCTGTGGCGGTCCTAAGGCCAAAGAGTCCTATAGGAACTCATCCTTTAAACTTCCACATTTGATTTCAACCCTCTAGGTGATTAGGGGTCTATAGTCGAGTTTGTGGAGTTTGCAGGGAGTTTAGAAGTGGTTTGAATTTCTAAAAGGCGGGTCCCAATTCTAGTCCTCTAAGACAGTCAAAGGAAAAGCCTAAGGCTAGATCCTAAGTACTAAAGAGAGAAGAGAAGACCTCATCAAAAATGAGGTCAACAATTCCCAAAGGTCTGCTTGCATTTAATAACCACTATTTATACAGATTGGCTTTTATAATATTTATTTTTAGACCTTTTGCTTTACTATGCATTTACATACAAGAGTTTAATTTGGTCATATTACAATGAAGAATTGTGGTCTTGGAGATATCTTTTGAAATATAAACTTGATTTTAGTTGTTTAAATAAAGTCTAATAAGAGTCTCATCTAGAAGTTTATTCTAGAATGTGTGGTAGGTGTAGTAGGCGTGGAATTATTGTGCAGTAGGTGTAGAATTATTGTATGGTAGGTGTTTAATTATTGTGTGGTAGGTGGGGAATTATTATAACCATTGGATTAGAATTATGGTGGCACAATCCTAGCCATTAATTTAGGAGGTGTCACTAGTATAAATAGGGGTGGAGTCTTTGAGTTTGTACCAAGCAAAGAAAATAAAGTGAAGCTTCTTCCATAGCTTTTTAGCCTTTGTCAAAACACAAAAGCCTCTACATTCCAACAAAGTGGTATCAGAGCCTAAATGTTCCTTTATAGAGCAATGACAAACGGTGGTATGGTTTCCTTCCAAGTCCCGATGCCTAAGGAAAGTATCTACGACAATTGGAGTATCAAGATGAAGGCACTTCTTGGAGAGCATGATGTTTGGGAGGTTGTGGAGAAAGGCTACGATGAGCCAAGCGACGAGTCCGCTCTATTCACAACACAAAAGGAGAGCTTAAGAGACTTGTGAAAGAGAGACAAGAAGGCTCTCTTCCTCATCTATCAAGCTTTAGATGAAGATGGTTTTGAGAAGATCTCAAGTGCTACTTTGGCCAAGCTAGCATGGAAGAAGCTCGAGGATTCGTATAAAGGAGAAGAGAAGGTTAAAAAGGTACGACTTCAAACTTTAAGAAGTCAATTTGATATTTTGCATATGAAAGAAGGCGAGTTGGTCTCCGATTACTTTTCTAGAGTTATTATCATTTCCAATCAACTAAAAAGAAATTGAGAGAAGTTAGAAGATGTGGCTATCATGGAAAAGATTTTTCGTTCATTAGATTCAAAATTTGATAGTATCTCAACTATTATCGATGAAACCAAGGATTCATAAGCCATGACGATAGAGCAACTTCTGGGTTCATTGCAAGCCCACGAAGAAAAGAAGAAGATGAATGAAGAGATTGTCGAACAACTTCTCAAGACGAATATTCAACCAACTCTTAAAAATGAAAGCTTCAACAATTTTAGAAGCCAACATGGAAGAGGTGGTGGACAAGGACGAGGTCATGCTAGCAAGCAAGGGTGGGGTTCAAACAATAACTATGAGAAAGGAGAAAGATATACAAGAGGTCGGGTCGAGGGAGCTCAAATTCGATGTACGATAAATCTCAAATTAAGTGTTATCATTGTAACAAGTTCGGGCATTATGTAAAAGAATGTAAAGCTCATAAGAACAAAGTTTATGAAAGAGTCAACTAAATAGAAGAAAAGAGAGAAAAAGATGACTCTCTACTGCTAGCATACAAGTATAATGAAAGAGGTGAAGATAGTACATGGTACCTGGATACCGATGCAAGCAACCATATGTGTGGGAGACAGAGCATGTTCGTAGAGCTTGACAAATCAGTAAGCGGCAATGTGTCATTTGGAGATGAGTCCAAGATAGAGGTGAAAGGCAAAGGTAACATTCTCATCCACCAGAAAAATGGGAAGCATCAATTTATTTCTAATGTTTACTTTATGCCGAAAATGAAGAGCTACGTCTTGAGTTTAGGGCAACTATTGGAGAAGGGATATGATATTCACTTGAAATAAAATACTCTGTTCTTAAAAGGCAATATTGGTAACTTGATTGCTAAGGTGATAATGTCTAAAAATAGAATGTTCTTGCTTAATATTCAAAACGATATTGCCAAATGTCTCAAGGTCTGTTATAAAGATGCTTCTTGGCTTTGGCATCTTCGATTTGGGCATCTCAACTTCGGAGGACTCGAATTGCTTTCAAAGAAAGAGATGGTGAGAGGATTACCTTGCATCAACCACCCTGATCAATTATGTGAAGGATGTTTACTTGGAAAACACTTCAGGAAAAGCTTTCCAAGGGAGTCAAGTTCAAGAGCCCAAAAGCCTCTTGACCTCATACATACATATGTGTGTGGTCCAATAAAGCCAAACTCACTCTGTAAGATCAACTTTTTCCTTCTCTTCATAGATGATTTCTCATGAAAAATAATGGTGTATTTCTTAAAACAAAAATCAGAGGTTTTTGGAATGTTCAAAAAGTTTAAGGTAGATGTAGAAAAGGAGAGTGGTCTCAAGATCAAAGCTAAGTGATCTGATCGAGGAGGAGAATTCACATCGAAAGAATTTCAAGAATTTTGTGAAGCCAACGGAATATGTCGACTTCTAACTGTTCCAAGATCCCCCAACAAAATGGAGTAGCGGAAAGGAAGAATAGAACCATCCTTAACATGGCAAGAAGCATGTTAAAAAGCAAGAAATTACCAAAGAAGTTTTGGGCAGAAGCAGTCGCATGTGTTGTTTATTTGGCTAACAGATCACCAACAAGAAGTGTGTGGGGAAAGACACCACAAGAAGCATGGAGTGGAAGGAAGCCCAGCATCTCTCATCTGCAAGTTTTTGGATGCATAGCTCATGAACACATACCCGACGAAAAAAGAAGTAAGATGGATGATAAGAGCGAGAAGTTCATCTTCATTGGTTACGACACCAACTCGAAAGGCTACAAGCTATACAATCCAAATACAGGGAAGTCAATCATCAACAGAGATGTCATATTCGATGAAGGAGGAGAATCAGATTGGGAATCACATGTCGAGGACTACAACTTTTTCCCATACTTGCAAGAAGAAGACGTAGAATAGCCACGGATCGAACAAACAAGAGAAGATTCTACTACTCCACAAACAATATTAACTACAAGTACCCAAAGTGACTCATCATCATCAAATTCAACAGAAAATTCAAGTGAAAGAGTACCATGCTTCAGAAGATTACAAGATCTATATGAGGTAACTAACAATCAAGATAATCTTACACTTTTTTGTCTCTTTACTAACTGTGAGCCCATGGATTTTCAAGAAGTCATACAAAGCAAGAAGTGTAAAGATGCAATGGATGAAGAAATCAAGACAATCGAGAAGAACGACACATGAGAGCTAGCTTCACTTCCAAAAGGGCACAAGGCAATTGGTGTGAAATCGGTGTACAAAGCAAAGAAGAATTCCAAAGGAGAAATTGAAAGATACAAGGCAAGAGTAGTGGGTAAAGGCTACATTCAAAGAGCAGGCATCGACTATGATGAGGTATTTGTCTCTGTTGCTCGATTAGAAACTATTAGACTAATCATCTCTTTGGCAGCCCAAAATAAGTGGAGAATACATCAAATGGATGTAAAGTCTGCCTTTTTGAATGGAATACTTGAATAAATAGTCTACATTCAGCAACCACCAGGATATGAAGTCAAAGGACAAGAAGACAAGGTTCTAAAGCTAAAAAGGCTCTATACGGGTTGAAGCAAACACCGAGAGGATAGAATAGTTGAATAGACAAGTATCTGTAAGAGAAGGGCTTTATAAAGTGTCCTTACGAGCATGCTCTTTATATCAAGAATGATGATAGAAATGTCTTGATTGTTTGTTTATATGTTGATGACTTGATGTTCACAGAAAATAACCCAAGCATGTTTGAAAATTTCAAAGAAGCGATGATGAAGGAGTTCGAGATGACAGATATTGGGCTCATGACATATTACCTTGGCATTGAAGTCATGCAAACAGAAGATGGGATTTTCATCTCTCAAGAAGGTTATGCAAGGGAGATATTGAAGAAGTTCAAGATGGATAATAGCCAACCTATAAATACTCCTGTAGAATGTGGAGTAAAGATATCAAAGTATGATGAAGGAAAAACAATTGATCCAACGTTTTTCAAGAGTTTGGTTGGAAGTTTGCGCTACTTGACATGCACAAGGCCAAATATCCTTTATGCTATTGAATTTGTCAGTCGCTACATGGAGACTCCAACTGCTACCCACCTGAAGACCGCTAAAAGAATTATGCGCTATATCAAAGGTACAATTGATTTTGGCTTACTTTACTCATCATCTAACAATTTCAAGCTTGAAGGATATAGCGACAGTGATTGGGCTGGAGACATGGATGATCGAAAGAGCACTGCTAGGTTCGTGTTCTTCATAGGAGATACTGCTTTCACTTGGATGTCAAAGAAACAACCAATTGTCACTCTTTCTACATGTGAAGCAGAGTACGTGGCTGCAACCTCATGTGTTTGTCATGCAATTTGGCTTCGAAACTTATTAAAAGAGTTAAGTTTACCACAAGAAAATGTGATCAAGATTTCTATCGATAACAAGTCTGCAATAGCGCTAGCAAAGAATCCAGTTTTCCATGATAGAAGCAATCACATTGATACGCGCTATCACTACATCAGAGAATGCATCGAAAGAAAAGAGATACAAGTGCATTACGTGAATTCTCAAGATCAAGTTTTTGATATTTTTACCAAGGCACTCAAAAGTGAAGACTTTATTAAAATGAGAAGTTTACTTGGAGTCACAAAATCAAGTTTAAGAGGGGGTGTTGAAATATAAACTTGATTTTAGTTGTTCAAATAAAGTCTAATAAGAGCCTCATCTAAAAGCTTATTCTAGAATGTGTGGTAGGTGTAGTAGGTGTAGAATTATTGTGTAGTAGGTGTAGAATTATTGTATGATAGGTGTTTAATTATTGTGTGGTCGGTGGGGAATTATTGTAACCATTGGATTAGAATTATGATAGCACAATTCTAGTCATTAATTTAGGAAGTGCCACTAGTATAAATAGGGGTGGAGTCTTTGAGTTTGTACCAAACAAAGAAAATAAAGTGAGGCTTCTTCCATAGATTTTTAACCTTTGCCAAATCCCAAAAGCCTTTCCATTCCAACAAAGCTTCTTCTTCTTGTTCGCCGCTTTAGCAAAGTGGCATGCTTCCCCATTAAATCGTGGAACTATCTGTGTTTTCTGCATTTCCTTGTTGTGCGCTTCAGTTTGTAGCTTTTCTTCGAATTTCTCAAATCAGTGTTTCTATTTTTTTCAATTTATAACACTTAACTTCTCGTACTCAACTTCTTGTAATCAATCTCTGGTGATCAGAATCTTAGGTCAACTTCTAGCACCTAGCCCCTTGTATCTACGCCTTGTAGTCGGCCCTCCATGGCCGACTTGGCATCGTCAACCACCGGTGATTGTCCTGTCATGATCAGTGTCAACAATTGACTACTTGTCAAACCCAATTTATAATGAGAATATGAACTGGCGGCCCTAACAAAAAAGATATTAGATGTGAAGTAATGATATCAAATTTGTCAAAATTATCTAATATTCATTGTCAAACAACGTTGTGCAAAAAAAATTGTTTAGCAAAGAACTATATACGATGATTATTTCTTGATCATTTATCTGAAACCACGTATTATTCAGTAACTTTACTTCTAGAAGAAAGAAGGGAACTTAGAATGGCGACGTCCGTGAAATTTGACAAGTTCTTAATTCAGTAGATAATAAATATTCTCGACTGTTGTTCCTCATCTTTTTCAACAAAAAGTGAGATTAATATAAAGGTCAAAAAGTTCAAATCTCGTAATAGTACGATGAATTACAAGAATTCACAAATTCATAATATTAAAATGTTGGAGAGGATAAGGAAAATTTACCACCATGTTTGATACATAGAATGAGCCGGTGTCAATATAAAAGCATAGAGTTTGAGTTTGATCAGATACTTTAAATATGAATTAACAATATATTTTTTTTTTATTCACCAACTCTTTTTAGAAATTAAGTCATGCAGTGTCGACACAATGGTCCGGGCACAACGTGTCAAACATGTGTCTTAATAAAAATATAATAAAATAAAATACAATCATAGTGTAAAAGAATTTTATAAAAAAAATTTAAATTTTTAAGTTATATAATATTTATTTCATATTTTTAATATTTATTCTTTGATGTGTGCTAGAAAATTCACTGGGTAGAATAATGGATTATCATTTTTAGTATTGTACGAGAATTCAGTACACAGTAAAGTGAAAGAGAACAACCAGTAATGACACAAGAAGTTTTTACGTGGAGAAATCTGTAAAGAAAAAAAATCACGGGGCATGGCCCAATTGTAAAAGTTCACTATTAGTAGATGATTACAAAGATCTTTTATCCTACGACCGGAAAATTGTAACTATATTTTTCGGATTACAGCGTCGACTGACGGCGTCTGTTTTGTTATGAAATTCGGGGCGAACACAACGCAAATCTAGAAGAAGAACACAGAGATTTAACTAGGTTCGGCATAGACATGCCTACGTCCTCGGGAGCAGAGCGGCGAATTCACTATTTCAGAGGAGTTACAATAGTTTGGTTCACATATCCATAGGATTACAAATCTATTTATAGATAAAACCCACGGATAAATTACTAACTCGCCCTCACTCCCCTCAACCCACTAAATATGAAGAGACACACCTTTTCACCTAGAAAACTCCAACTACCTAGATATGAGTCATACCTAACATGCTTGGTGATGATAGGTGATGATCGGTGGTGATCGATGGTGACGGTCGATAGTGGCTGAAGGCGATCAGCTGGTGTCGACGATGGTCAGCAGTAGTCGGCGGTGGTTTGCAGTGACTGACGGTGCGCTTCTGGTTGGCGGCAGTCGACGGTGGTTGACAAGGTGGACGGTGGTGCTGGACTTCAACTCCTTCTCCAAGCCTTAAGTTCTCTGTTAAGGCTCCCCCTCCCCTCATGTGAAGGGTGGATGTTTATTTATATTGTTCTAGGTACAATTAGGCACGAATATGAACCATTTTGAATGAATGGTTCGAAGAACTTTCTCCAATCGGACGATGTCTAATGGACATTTGAGTACTTTAACGATGTCAGAATTGAGCAAACTTGGGCTCATTGGATCTTCCTATCGATACTCTCGATTTGACTATGAACTTGTCAGATTCGGATCTGTTTGACCTTCCAAATGTGTTTGGAAAACTTCAAAGTATGGTTTAATGACTTGATTTGGGCTTGATTTGACTCGGATTGGATTAACTTTGATATCATTAGGTCCGTCTCATCGAGCGGGTCAGTTTGACTATATGTTTACTGAAATTGGAGATTTGAATGACTTTTTATCAAGATTTGAACGTTTCTTGCTCAAAATTTTATCTTGATATCAATGTCACACCTCGAGATACATACTAAATGATGAAAATTTGTTGGAAGCGTATCAATTCTCCTGATTTTGTCTTTTCAATATTTCTCCTTCCCATGTTCGAAATGCATATATACCAAATGAAATTTGTTTAATACCTAAAGTATTCATTTCATATTGTTTAACGCGTGATTTATTATTTTTCCCATTTTTCTCTTCAACCCAAGTTGATACAACATGATTACCTTAATAAAATAGGCTTTTTAATTTTAGAATTTATATTACATTTACTAAGTATTTTTAATACACTCTCGATTTTGAATTTCAGACTTCTATGTGGCAAGCATTTCAGACTTCATGCGTCTTAATAATACAATAAAAAATTCATAATCAAATAAATTCTATAATCCATATTATAATAAATTCATAATTTTAATAGTTATTCTTTTGATTTTAACAAAGGATTTCATATCAAAATTGGTTATTTAATTTTCAAAATATAAAACTTACCCATCGCCTGTATGTAACTTATGTTTTCAATTATAGATATGTCCGCATATTTATGTCTGTGCATCATAGTATTAAAATATTTTACTGTTATTTATTAACTCAAAATTAATTTTTTTTTCAAAATAAATTCCAATAAAAGGAGTTAAATTGTTGTTAAATATTTTTATCTTAGATAAATTTTGTTAAATATTCTTTTTCAAATAATCATTTTTTCTATTTATTCTATTTCCTACATAGAAGTGACACAAAATTAAAATTAAACAAAGCCTAAAATCTTAACTTAATTTTAAGAGCAATTTGAAGGTCAAAATGAAGTCCTAATAATTAGGTTTGCCTTCAAACCAAAACATTTTGCCAAACTTCTTACTCAAAATTTTAGCTATTAGCGTGGAAATTGCCTTTAACAACTATTTTTAATTATGTTAAATTTTAGTTTTTTCAGATCAGTAGCTACCACAAAGTCTAAAGTAGTGGCTACAATAAAGTTATAAAAAAAATTAAGATTAGATTTTAAATTGAGGCTAACGCAAATGTCTAGAATAGAAGCTGCAATTTTTTTCAATGATTGATCTCTAATATTTGAAGGTCAATTAGAAAATATTCCATAATAAAAAGTAACAAAACATAAGAGGATTAAAGAGGAAAAAAAAAAATAGAAGGGGAATGTAATCTCAGAATGAAAGAAAAAAGTTATTCATTAGTACTTGCAACGGAGTATTTCAGTTTCTTCAATACATGTTTCTATTTTCAGTTATAACAGGTAAAGAAGCTCTTTGTCATACATTAGAAATAGTTATCATTTAAAGTCTTAAAATAAAAAAAAAGAAAAAAAGAGCAACTAGACAATAGTATCATCTTCTTGGTGGTGTTTAGCCCTCATCAATATTATAAGTGATTGAATTCTATCTCGATCAAATAAAATGATATTTTAGTTAAAATCTCTAATTTTATGTGAAGTGTAATACTTTTTATACTATATATATTTTGTAGATTATTTGAATATACAATTAATTATGTCGTCTTAAACCAAATCATATTAATTTAATCATATTTGTAGTTAGTTTATAGTTTATCATATCTGTCCCTAGTTTAAGACATTCTTTTTCCTAACAACTCATACAAAATTAAAGTTAAGATAAATATGATGATCATGAAATTTGAGATTAAAAATTTTAAATGCCCAAAGGGTTTAGGTTTTAAAAGATCAAAAAGTATGATGCACTTGTCCAACGGAGACTTATAAAAGCGCTTGTAGGCTTAATAAGATCCCCAAAATCCTAAGTGATGAAGCTTAAATAGAAATTGATAAGAAGGCTATCCCAACCTTTAAGTTGCATTTTGAGGATTTATAGTAATAGAGATCTTGTCAGAATTAATTACAAAAGATCAATGGCTCAAGTGAAAAGACACTGTCCATGTCCAACATCATCTTCAATAATTTTTATTAAAAACAAGGACCCTATTTGCTTTGCATGCAAGGAGTTAAGTCTATTAAATCATATAAGAACGAGTTTAACTTTATCACTCAAGCTTTGTTAAATATTAATGTGGTTATTGTTAATGAAGCTTAAGCTTTAACACTATTATGCTCATTATATCTCTATTAGAAGACTTTCAAATTTAATAAGCTGAAAGAATTTCAAAGATTTACTTCTTTTAATAGATAATAATTAGCTTGAAAGAAATAATAAGTCTTTATTGGAAGCTACTTGAATATGTTATGAATAAGATTTTTTGTCTATAATAAAAGCCTCAAAAGTAGGGCTGTCAAAACGGCTCGTTGTTTGCGAGCAGCTCGTGTTCAGCTCGTTCAGAAGCTCGTGTTTGATTCGTTCGCTAAGTTAACTAGCCGAACATGAACAAAAATTTGTTCGTTCATGTTCGACTCGTTTTGACTCGAAATATTACTCATCAATTAATATATATATATATATATATATATATATATATATATATATATATATATATATATATATATATATATATATATATTCTGATGAGTGATATTTTTAAAAACTTTAATTGACTACAAGGCTACAATGATTTATGATCAATTAAAAATATTAATTAAGAAAATAAAATAAAAATTATTAAATTAAATTTAAATGATGTTTTAATATAAACAATAATTTTTAAATCTTGCCCCAGTCCTTAACATCTTATGGGTGCGTGACTGAAGTTGTCAAAACAACTATTTGTTCGTGAACGGCTACTGTTCGGCTTATGTTCGGCTCGCTAAGTAAACGAGTAGAACACGAACACATTTTTTGAGCTCGAAATATAAACAAGCCGAACACGAGCCATCTACCCAAATAAATTAAAAATATTACTTTTTTCTATCCTAATAAAAAGGCATATAAACATGTTGCTTTACTTTGAAGGAAAAAACAAGAAGTTGATAATAATTACTAAATATCAAGAAAAATCTAATATACTTGATCACGTAATATTGCAGAACAGATTTTCTATTGATGTTGATGCCCTCAATCCTTGTAAGGTTGAGTAAATTGTCCTTTAAGTTCTTTCTAAATCCCTATAGGCACGAAAAATAAAATACACATATTTAGTTGCTTCTGATAGTTCAGGTAAGGATCAGCTTTGTTAAGTATTTATATGCTATTAAATGCTTCGGGTACCGAAAGCTATTGCTTCTATTCTGTTATCAGCTGCTCTAACTTTGTCACATGTCTTTGTTCCAAAGAATATACAGCTTTTTCAGAAGTATACACTTTTTTCTTTTTTGATGAAAGTCTTAGCTTTATAAATCAGGACCAAATTTGTTTGATAATGAATGTGACATATATCATTATCTCAAATAAAAAAGAAAATATTGCTTATGAAGTGAGATGTCAGTAGATATAACTATATGAATTCTTATATTCTTACATATTATTTATAGATCCACAAATATTGTGTAGTGCTTCTTGTCAAGGCAACCCCTTCTCACATGTTCTTTTGTTTTTTATTTTCTTTTTTATGTCCTTTTTTGAAACAAAATATATTTTAGTTAAGTTATGATTACTTCAAAAAAAAAAACTGAAATTATGTTGAATGTTATTAAAAATATGTTTTTTTTATAAATAAAAATTAAAAATATTTAAAAACACATTAAACAAATATATTTTTAATAATAAAAGAGAATATAAAAATTAAAACCAAAAATAAAATCAGTCTTAAACAAGCCCTTAGTTTTCAAAAGTACTTGTGAATGCGTAATTCATAAAAAAGCTTCCTCATGAAATTTTTATAAAATAATATTTTCTTTATAGTAGGACACCTAGGATAACACAAAATGCTTAGGAATTTTTCGAGTACTATAGTAGCCAGATTATTTGTAGAAATAAGTCAAATGCTGCATTGAAAGATAACTGATGCTCCAAACTATAGGTAGCAACTGACAGTTTGGTTTGCTGCAGTAAATTAGAGCAGACCAAACGCTTAGGCTAGTAATCAGTTGTCAGAGTTTGGGTTGGGCTCAGCTAAGAGTATGTAAGTTCTATACGAAATTACTCACTATGAGTCATATAGAAAATAACTAAATAAATAGCTCATGTTTTAGAGTATCATACAGCTTTTTAATAGGGATAGAGACTGAAGTATCTTTTTTATTCATAGATGTATTTGGAATGTGTTAGGTATGGCTCATATACCTAATATGGAATTAATGTTGGAGCGGAGCGAGCGAATCTGGGGAGTTTATTATGTGGGTTGGGGGTGCGGGGCCAACGCCCCGCGGTTTAGTAGAGGGGTAATTTGGTAATTACATATTATACTTTCTATGATTATAAATAGGTCCTATTAGTAACCCAGGACCTATCTCTGAATGTTGAATCTTGTATTATGTACTCTTTTCGATTAGTGAAAAGAAAGTCGCCGCTCTGCTCCCGAGGACGTAGGCATCTTTGCCGAACCTCGTTAAATCTCTTTGTGTTCTTCTGGATTGCGTCGATTCTTGTTTGATTTGCCCTAAATTTCTCAACAAGTGGTATCAGAGCGAGGTTCGAGGGCACAGAAGAGATCGGCGTAGGATTTGGAGATTTGGCAGAAGTTTTGTGGCGATTTGTGGCTTCACGCAGGAAAGTGAATCGCGATCTTCGGTGACGAAGAGGGCAGCGGTTCGGCCAGAGACTCGGCGACGAAGACGCGGCGAGTTCGTGGAATACGTGGTCGCGTGCGGGAGCGTCGCTCGCGAGTTCACGCGAAACGAAGGCCGGGGAATCAAAGGAGGAGGCGGCCGGGGTCGCGGTGGAGTTCGGCGAAGGATCTGCGTTCGGATCGGCGAAGATCCGCGGGCGGAGGAGTTCGCGTGAGGCGCCGACGGTTTCGGCGCACGGAATCGCGGTTTTCGGTGAACCGGTTCGCGACTCGGGAGCTGCGAAAGCTCGCTGCGGTTTCTGGAGGCGGAGAGGAGGAAGCCGGTTAAGGCAATTTTAATTAAGGAAACTTAATTTCCTTAATTAAGGGAAATTGTAAAATCAGCTTCCTGCTGGAGGCGGAGAAGCCAAGGAAAGCTGGTTAACGCAGGCTTAATCAAGGGAAAGAAATATTTTCCAAATTTTTATTCCAGGGGAAAGAAAGGCAACTTTTTAAAATTCCTGGAGAAGGAAAATAAGGAAAAGGAAAAGATTGCTTTTCTGAAAGTTTAATTAAGTAAATCTTAATTAAGGGAGGAAGAAAAGGAATTAATTTGCTGTTATCAGAAAAGAGAGAAATTATTTTCCTGGAAAAACTTAATTAAGGAAAATTAATTAAGAAGAGTTTGCAAGTTAAAGAGACTTCTTGGAAGGATTCTGAGTAAGAAATTTCTGGGCTTTTGCAAATTTGCAGAAAAGTTTATTGCAGGATCGATTTTCGGATGGCGATTTACAGTGCGAAATTCGAGGTGGTGAAGTTCGATGGAGCCGAGTAATTTCGGATTGTGGCGAAACACGGGTGAAGGATTTGTTGGCACAACAAGGGATCCTGAAGGCTTTGCGAGCAACGAAACCAGATGCCATGGAGGATGAAGATTGGGAGGAACTGCAACAACGAGCGGCAGCAACCATACGACTATGTTTGGCAGATGAAGTTATGTACCACGTGATGAATCTAAAATCTCCAGGAGAGGTTTGGAAGAAATTGGAGACTCAATTTATGGCGAAATCCCTGACGAATAAATTGTATCTGAAACAAAAACTGTATGGGCTGAAGATGCATGAAGGTTCGATGCGGCGCGGCACGGTAATGGCTTCGATCGAATAATCGCGGATTTATCGAGGCTTGATGTGAATATTGAGGATGAAGACCGAGCGATGATTTTGTTGTGTTCGTTGTCTTCTTCCTATGAACACCTGGTGACTACTCTGACATATGGGAAAGAAATTATCAAAGTTGATGAGATTACTGCAGCGTTGTTGGCTCGTAACCAGCGGAAGCAGAATGCAGGGGAAAATTCTCATGGCGACAGTTTATATGTTAAGGGTAAACAGGATCGTGGAAGGAAGAAAGAGAATGAGGGATACGGAAGGCGGAATTCCGGATCCGAGTCTAAAGGCAAACGGACGATTCGTTGCTACAAGCTGCAAGGAGCCGGGTCATATGAAAAGGGATTGTCAAAGTCGAAGAAACGGGTCGAGGAGAAAGGTGATGTATCATCGAAGTCTGTGAATGTGGTGCAGGGTGAAAATTCAGATGCCAGTGATGGTGATATGCTTTCAGTTTCAGCAACTCAGTTTATGGATGCATGGATTCTTGATTCAGGATGCTCTTATCACATAACACCTAACAGGGAGTGGTTTACTTCATACGAGTTCGACTAATTACGGCTCAGTTTATCTTGGTGATGATAGATGCTACAATATTATTGGTATTGGAGAAGTCGGAATTAAGATGTATGATGGCACAGTTAAAACATTATGTGATGTTAGGTACATTCCAGATTTGAAGAAGAATCTAATTTCCTTGGGCACTCTACGTCGAAATGGTTTTATTCCTAAGGCAGATGAGGATAGGGAAACTATTAGGATCGTGAAGGGTGCATCGGCGTGATGAAAGGAAAGTTAAGCTGCGGGTAATATCTACAAGTTGTTGGGGAGTACGAGTTGTAGGTGGAGTTCATTACGTTGAGTCGGATGATGATAGTACAAAGCTATGGCATATGCGTGCGGGTCATCTCGGTGAACGTGGGATGGCGGAATTGCATAAAAGGAATTTGTTGCATGGTGTGAAAAGCTCATAGTTGGAATTACGTAAGTTTTGTATTCTTGGAAAACGAGATCGGAGTAAGTTTTATGATCGGAGAGCATAAAGCTAAAGGGATTCTTGATTATGTACATTCGATGTATGGGGCCTACCGGGGAAGCATCGGTGGGAGGATCTCGGTATTATGTTACCTTTATTGATGATTTTTCTAGGAAAGTTTGGGTGTATTTCTTGAAGCGAAATGCGAAGTTTTCTCTAAATTCGAGTTGTGGAAAGGCTGAGGTGGAGAACCAAGCTGGTAGAAAAATCGAGTATACGAGATACGATAATGGCACGAGTACACGGATTCACGAGTTTAAGAAGTTTTGCGAGGAGCATGGGATTCGAAGGCATTTTTCGGTTCGGAAGACACCGCAGCGAAATGGTGTTACGAAAGGATGAACGAGGTCCTTAGGCGAGAGGGCAAGATGCTTGAGGCCGAATGCGGGGCTTCCTAAAAGCTTACGGGCGAGGCCGTGAATATGGCATGCTTATCTCATCGATAGATCACCTCGGGCTTCATTAGGTGGCAAGGTTGCGGAAGAGGTATGGACGAGTAATCCAGGTTAAGTTTGATCACTTACGAATTTTTGGTTGTCCTGCTTATGTGCATGTACTTGAAGCTGAAAGATCGAAACTTGATCCAAAATCTAAGAAGTGCATCTTTCTGGGCTATAAGAAAGGTGTGAAAGGATTCAAGTTTTGGGATCTATTGCAAAGAAGGCGGTGATCATTAGAGATGCAATCTTTGATGAACAGTCCATGTTGCGGCGAGAATCGAGACAAGGTGCCGGGGATCGGTTCCGGTTCGGAGACGGTGCGAGATGGATCTAGAGCGGCGTTCGATAGCGAGTCGAGAGAGTTGAAGGTTCGGATCCGACAGCTGGTGATTCTATTTCGGATGATGCGGAGATTATAATCTAGCCAGGAGATAGACGGAGGCGCACCACTATAAGGCCTCCCGGCAGATTGGGCTATGAAGACTTAGTCTCTTTTGCACTTCTCGCCGGCGGTGACGATCCGGCCACTTTTCAGGAGCTATCACCCGGCCGGGAGAAAGAAAAGTGGATGGGTGCGATGGTTGAGGAGATGGAATCTTTGCGGAAGAATCACACTTGGGAGCTAGTTCGGCTTCTCGAGGGAAAGAAGGCTATTGGGTGCAAGTGGGTCTACAAAAGGAAGCCGGCGGTATCGAGAAAAGAAGGGGAAAAGTTCGAGGCTCGATTGGTAGCAAAGGGATTTTCTCGGAGAAGGGGATAGATTATGATGAAATCTTCTCCCATGTAGTCAGACATACTTTAATCAGAGCAGTGCTTGCATTGGTAGTTATTTGGGATCTGTATCTAGAGCAGATGGATGTTAGAAATGCTTTCTTGCATGGTGATTTGGAGGAGCAGATTTACATGGAGCAGCCCGAAGGGTTCACTCGACTCGGACGGGGAGCATCTGGTTTGCAGGTTAAAGAAATCGTTGTATGGGTTGAAGCAGTCTCCAAGACAATGGTACAAGCGGTTCGACTCCTACATGATTCAGATTGGCTACAGGCGATGTGAGTATGATTGTTGTGTTTATGTTAAGGGCCTTGATGATGGTACTTTTATTTTTACTCTACTTGTATGTTGATGATATTCGATTCTTCGCAAAGAATATGAATGATGTCCATGGTTTGAAAGCTTTGTTAAGCCAGGAATTTGACATGAAAGACTTGGGTCCTACAAAGAAGATTCTCGGAATGGAGATTCAGCGGGATAGAGACTCAAGGCGACTGTGTTTATCTCAACGAGACTATGTTGAGAAAGTGCTAGACAGGTTTGAGATGAGCAATGCTAAGCCTGTTAGCACTCCATTGGCAAATCATTTCGAAGCTTTCTTCGAACGAGTGTCCGAAGACGGATGAGGAAATCGAAGACATGGCAAAGGTTCCTTATGCCGAGTGCGAGTTGGTCGCTCGATGTATGCGATGGTATGTACTCGTCTCGATTTGGCTCATGATGTTAGTCGAGTACGCAAATACATGTCTAAACCAGGAAGGCGACATTGGGAAGCGATCGAGTGGATTTTCGGGTATCCGAAGGGCATCGTAGGACATGGAATTATCTTTGGTAGTCGGCAGAATGACCCTTCGATTGTAGGGTACGTTGATTCGGACTATGCGAGGTGATTTGGATGGCGGAAGGTCTACAATCGGGTATGTGTTTACTCTTGGTGGAGGGCCATATGCTTGGAAATCAACGAGTTCGATCTATTGTGGCATTATCTAAAGCCGAAGCGAGTACATGGCGGTGGTCGAAGGCTGCTAAAGAAGCTTTATGGCTTACTTGGGCTAGTGAAGGAGCTGGGCGTTGAGCAAGGTGGAGTTCGGTTGCATTGTGATAGTCGAGTGCTATGTTACTTGGCTAAGAACCGGGTGTACCATGCGAGGACCAAGCACATTGATGTCGGGTATCACGAGATCGAGAGAATTGATTACTTCGGTGAGATCTTGTTACGAAGGTTCATGCGATGAGAATGCGAGTGATATGTTGACTAAGCCGGTTACTTATCAACAAGTTCTTGCATTGCTTGGACTTGTTGAACATTCACGATTGCTTAGAGAAGCATGGTGGCCCAACCCGCATTGGTGCATGAGAAACTCCGAGGTATTTATCTCTAAGAGGCTGGATATTCGCGAGGTGGAGATTTGTTAGGTATGGCTCATATACCTAATATGGAATTAATGTTGGAGCGGAGCGAGCGAATGCAGGGAGTTTATTATGTGGGTTGGGGGTGCGGGGCCAACGCCCACTGGTTAGTAGAGGGGTAATTTGGTAATTACATATTGTACTCTATGATTATAAATAGGTCCTATTGTAACCCTAGGACCTATGCTGAATGTTGAATCTTGTATTATGTACTCTTTTCTGATTAGTGAAAAGAAAGTCGCCGCTCTGCTCCCGAGGACGTAGGTATCTTTGCCGAACCTCGTTAAATCTCTTTGTGTTCTTCTGGATTGCGTCGATTCTTGTTTGCTTTGCCCTAAATTTCTCAACAGAATGTAAGTTTGAAAATTCTTTGATCACGAAAGAAACTTGTATATTAAGATGGTATGAAATTTTGAAATATTTATGAATTCTAATTGTTGAATCCGGAATTATCATTAGGGAATACACGCCTCATGAGTTAGAGCGGGGAGGAGTAGAGAGAGAAGAAAAATGCTAGTGAATTATCAGTGGAGATAATGGGGAAAAAGTCCTAGGACCCTTGGTCTTTTTGTTCATCGTCGAACAATCTATTTATAGGAGCTCTTCCTATATAATTACAGAAGGGAGAGAGCAATTATGTAAATAGCCCTCAATTATCAAAAGAATGGAGCAATTATAGAAATAAGCCTCAATGGAATCAATGTGCTAATTTAATACTAAATTTATATTATAATTTGAATTCGAATATGATGCTAATCAGCTGATCCACATGTTCTGGTCCACCAAAGCGTCGGGCCAGGTGGGAATCATTTTTCTCGAGGTATGAGCGGTCGGTCAACCGGTTGCATTCGGCTAGCCTTTAGGGAACTTCGGTGGTTGGGACCGTAGGTAGGCCCATTGACTAGATTCTCTGAGGTGGACTAGATTAGTTTGTTAACCTTTCAGATGGTCGGTTCAGAACTTGCTTCTTGAATTTAATGCTTCGATCGTCATGTCAGCACCCTTGGCCATTCAATTACTTTGAGCTTTATGCCGATAGTATTGGTGTGTACACTAATATATTTACTTCTGTTGCTCGTGATATAGATTATAAAAAATAGGAATCATTATATGCATGTAGTCCAGGAAAATTGAAAAAATTCGTTATATACGTAATTTATTTGGAGAAAACAACAGCCATATATGTTGTCAAAATAAAATAGCAAGTTGAGATATATAATAAAAAATTTCACTGTTGTTTAATACATTATAATAGATTTGTTTGCCTAAATTTTTTGATAAAACATGTTGTGCGTAAAATAGGTTTCATTTTATTGTTATTGGATATGCAATTCTAGTGGATGAATTGACTCACTTTACACTTAAGATGTGATGTTCCTAATGAGTCGATTATTATTATTACTTTATTTTTTTAAATAATGAATGATAAAATTAGAAAATATAATCTTGAACAAATGTGATACTTCTTTAGTCACCCCGCCATTAATTTTCAATTAAAAAATTGGATTTTGATATTTCAGCTCTATAGCGTTTGAGACTTGGTAATTAATCTCTCTCTCTCTCTCTCTCTCTCTCTCTCTCTCTCTCTCTCTTCCTTATCCCTTCCCTAAGGCTACCATTATTAATTGTTACCCACACTGTCTTGCTCTGAATGCTCTGCAGTTGCTGAATGCAATGAGTAAGAAAAGCAGATAAGCCAGAAAACGATGGAGAAGAGGGATGATAACAGGGACCTGAGAGCTGGGGACCTCTCTCTCTCTCTCTCTCTCTCTCTCTCTCTTACCCCCACCTCTGTATATCTCTCTATCTCTTGCTTGCTCCATTAATATCCGTCTCTGCAGCTAAGGAAATAGTCAGGATATAGGGGGAGGAACACCAATGAAAATGGAGCCCAAAAAAACATCCAGGCTAGACGACTATCCAGCCAGAATCCGCACGGGACAGAGAAATGGATATGTAATCAGAGCAGGGACATGCAGTGTCTAAACTAAGAAGCTATTAATTTGTTTCTTGTCTGCACGAAGATACTTTACTGAAAATAAACACGATATCTATATATAAGTCTTGTTGCAGTTACAGAATTATTTTGTACCATATCGTGTGAACGTTACCCCTCATCTTGTTGCAGTTACAAAACTCCCTCAATTGGACAAATATTGAAGCTCACCAACATCTGTCTTTTATGTGGTATATGATCCATCCTAACAAATATCAAACGGTCTACATGCATCTACCTGCTTTACTTTTGGCGCAAATCAAGCTAGCCTTTAAACCTGTTTAGGTGCAAGTCAAGCAAAGCATGAATAATCATTAGTATAAGAACTAATTAGCTTAACTAAGAAATCATCTTTCAAATAAAATATTGTAAAACATAAAGAATAAAATAATAGTGAATTGCTACGTTAATCAGTATAATGATTATATAATTAATGAGTCGTTTAAACTCATTATAGATCAGAGAAACAAATCTATAAAATTTTTCAGCGTGTTTAAAATATAATAAATTTTGTATAAAAGCAAAAATCAATTAGTTATCCATTTAATTTTTCTCATAATTAATTAGAACCAACGTGTATTAATATTATATAATGATAATTACGCTTGGGATAACTATTCAAATAATTTAAGTACTCTTTGTAATACAACTCTTTCATAAATAATAAATTAAGAAAATTCTGAAATACTTAAAATAACATAGTAAAATTTAAATTAATTTAAATTTTAATAATATTTATTAAGTATAATTTATTACTTTAAATAATTAATCATTAACTTTTCTTTTTAACCAATCATATAATTTAAACCTGACTTAAAGATAAACTTAATATAATTTATTTTACTTACTAATTAACTTAATTAAGCCCCAATCAAATAGACCAATTTAAAAAGATGTATCATTTTTAACATTAAATAAAAATTAAAATTAAACTTCAGTCTAATGAAGTGACCAAATCATCTTCCGAATTTAATTGATGCAAATAAATATGAATTCTTGAGCTAAATATATACATCAAATTCGTCCTCATCTGTTTGTATTATTCCCCATATATCTGATTCTCCACCAAAGACATGTCCATATCAAAGAGATATTATTCCAGAGCTGGCCAACTAATAATGGCTAAAAATAAATGCATATCTAATATAAATTTCTATTTAAAGCGAATTAATCAACATAATTTTTATTCATCTGCATAATTAAATGCCTACATTTGATAGGAAGCAAACAAGAAGACATATACAAACATTTTTTGGCTTAGCTACACTGTTCTCTATGTTTGAGCAATGGAAACCATAGGCAAATAGATGGACCACACAATTGCCCTGCAATGCATCTCTTCCTTAATTCAGACCTTCAGTCTATATTTCTCCCTTGCAGTCTTCTTTCTATACATAAATGGTAGCAGCAACGCAAAGGACTAGCTGCCAACTTCATTGGCTCCATAGGCCCTGTAAATTTAACCATAGTAACACCTAACTAGATGTTTAATTAATTCTCAGTTCCACATTTCTGACAATGTTATAATATAGATTGAATAATTGTCGGAAGAATGGGGGAGAGTTTATTTTTTTCGAATTGTTTCTCTGATTTGGAAACTGTTAAGAGACATGATTTGTCGCTTTCTGATGTATTAAATATAGGAACATATAACGGGTAAAAATTAATTGATGAATAAGAAAATAATATATTCTTACTATATATGTATATTTAAACTCAAAACAAATTAACTTTTAAATATGGTACACTCTCACATTTTTTTTAATTCACATAAGAAAGTGAAGCACAAGTCCCTGATATATTTCTATTAATTATTATTTGATTAGTATTTATACTTAGCAAAGTTTAAAAAAACTTTTTCTTTCTTTCTTCTTTTTTTTTTTTAATTTTTTCTGCTAAATGAAAAGGCACGTATGTTATATTGGCATGTATTATTTGAGAAGAGAGAAACAGAGATACAAGAAGACAAGAGACTTGTAAGCACGAAGAAAGAAATGTCTCCAATCTTTATTTTACTCTCACATTAAATTATTTGATAATATAGAACTCTTATATATAAACATATTCAATGGCAAACTTGTAAATATATAGGAGGGCAAACGAGACATTTTAAATATAAAATCTCATTTTCTAGACCGAAACCTAAATCTCTAACTCAACACTACTGATACCACAACTAACACGAGAAAAGGATCCAGAGGGCATGCTTGAAGAAGACGAAGAACTTTGGAGATGGTGCGGAGTGTACAAATGGTAGCATACGGTCAGATCTCTTTTTAACCCCCTTTAAGGTGATGATCTAGAATTGTGATCGTCAACTTGACGGTGGGATTCTAATGATCGACTTTTAATTGGTAACGGTTTGGTAAAAATTTCTGCATATTGATATGTGATTATAACATGGTTTAGAGCAATGTTTTGAGCTTTATATGGTCTTGTATAAATTGGTAGTCCACTTCCATTTGTTTTGTTCCTAGCATGAAACACCTGGTTGTGAACTAGAGCTATGGTTGGCATACTGTCACTATGAATAATTGTAGGTTGGAATAGTTGACTTGTGATTTCGTGAAGAAGCTGTCGTAGCTAAAGTACCTCTGTAAATGTAGTGGAAATGCCTTGTTTTCAGTTTACTAGATGATCTGACTACTGTAGGTTGTTTATTCGCTGGCCAAGAGATAAGGTTTGGTCCAATATATATGAAAAATCCAGTTGTTGATTTTCAATTAGTATGATCACTAAACCAATTAGCATCTACATATGCATTTGCAAAAAAAATCACTATAAACAATAGGAAGCCCATATTGAAGGATAACTTTGAGATATCGAAGATGCCTTTTGACATGTTTAAAATGGGTATTGGTAGGTTGATGCATATGTTGATTGAGCTAATTCACTGTGAAAGTAATATATGGTATTGTAACAGTAGATATTGGAGAGATCCAATAATCTACCTATAATAATTTGGATCTTCCATAGGAATAATTGGATCAGTGGTTAAGGTTGGTGGAGAGAGGAGTTAAAATAGGTTATGTACTGTTCATACTTGTTTTATGTAATATGTCATTTTCATATGAGTTTGGATGAGAAAGTATCCTTTTTCAGTGCTTTAAATGGTTAAATCGAGAAAATGGGAGATAGTCCCCAATTTTTTTAAGTTAAACTGATTATTCAATTTGTTAATTAACTCGTTAATAGTATTAGCACAATTTCTAGTGATGAATATGTCTTCAACATAAACAAGTAGATAAATACAGATGTCGTTGTAGCGGTAAAGAAAAAGTAAAGGCTTTGCAACACTTGAAATAAATTTTTGATTATATAAGAAATTGGAAAATGTGGAATATCATTGGCTTGGAGCTTGTTTGATCTCATATATAGTTTTTTATAACTTGCATAAATAATGAGGATAATTCGTATTTAAAAATCCTAGTAGTTGCTTTATGTAAATAATATCATTAAGTTTCCTATGTAAGAAATCTTTTTATATAACTAATTTTTGAATGCTTGATATGCTGATAATTATGTACTTGTCGCAACTTATATTTCTATATTTTTCATGATTATACTGCACTTTTTAGGAAGATTTTTTGTTATTTTTACAGATCGTAAGGGAAGGAGACGAACAAGAATTAGAATTGATTTAATTGGAAAAAAAAAGCAAAATGGTAATCTGGCCACTAGCGTCTAGGCACCAGATCTGTGATTACTGACACACCTTAAAATTACCTATTTTATATGAACATTCTACACTCATTTTTTATAATATTGCGCTTTACTGAAAGGTATTTTGCAAGTTTTTAGTTCAGGTAAAGGGAATGAAGTTTAATGAAAAATGAGCGAAAATGGAGGCAAAATGGAGTCATGGAGTAGTGGCGCCAAAGCCCCAGAGCCCAGATGAGATCTGTTGCTTAGGCACCAGATCCGGCACCTGGGCGCCAGCGAAGGTTTTTTTTTTTGAGACACGTTGAATTTGGACAAATTTTGAAGGGGTGTTTGATGTGACTCTTAAGGATTTCAAGATATTTTTTATAATATAGTCAGAAAAAAGACAAAATGGGACATTTATGAGAGGAAAAACTTATATATTTTGGAGAGTCCACTAGAATAGGGAGTATAGTAGAAGTCTTTAGTTTTGTTTTTCTTTTGAGTCTTGCAAGAAGAGTTTGGAGATTGCATCAAAGAAACTTTAGAATTTGCTTGGGGAGAAGCCTAAGATAAGTATTTGGTATTTTTGTTTAAGTTTTACTCACTTATGTAAACTTGATCATATATACGAATCTATGTGTTTTGTGTTATCTCCATGAATTATGAGTTGTTTTTTTTCTTTCTCCTTTTGATGAGAATTAATCATGTGTAAGATGAGAATGATTTGAAGATTTCTTTCAATCTAAAATTTGTGATGATATTTTCACCTATTCTTCATTTACTTTACAAATTGGCCACTTGTGAGATTAAATCGGTTGTGAAACATAATGACTCGGGAGAGCTATGATTTCACTCAACTAGTGAATATCACATTAACATTTAGGATGGGAGTTAGACTCATTTCACTAGTCAATGCAAATAGATAGAAAAATAAGTTTTGATGGGCGTTGAATTGAAGTTTCTAGGGAGACAAGCTAGATTCCTTGTCAATTCAGTCTTGAGTTTGGAGCCTGAGGCCATGGTTGGTTATATAGAGTGGGCACAGTGGGTAATCTATAAGTGAGAAGCTAGAATCTACTCAACACTACTATACAATCACAGAACAAACTTTAGGTTAGCCAATGTTTTCTTTATGCACTTTGAAGAGGTTAAAGAATGAGATGCTCCTATTTGTCACAAAAATATATTTTAACCTTTAAACATTTGATTCATACACTGATCATGATCTCTTTGCAAGTAGAAAGATTATTTTATAACATTCAAACTCTTTTAAACATTATTAGTTTAGAAAATTTGCACATACTTTTTTCTTAGAATTAGATTGAGCATTTATTTAGTTATAATCTCTTATAAATATTTCAGCACCGTTCTCATATAAGTGTATTTGTAGTTTAGATAGAAATTTTAATAAGTCATTTTAAGAAGTTAAAGCTTCTCTATGATATCGATACTGTGGTTTTTAAATAAAGTTATATATTACTTGAAATGATATGTATACTTGCGTAATACCCCTAGTGCGAAAGCCATTAATCTGTATTATAAAATATTTAATTTGTTCACACTAGCCGCTAAATATAAATTGGATCAAGTTTTTTTGCCATAATTTGGGAACTTAAATAATTGCGTAATTTATGATCGGGTCAGCGCCTCAGTCCATCCCCAAATAGAGCAAAATTTTGAGAAGACAGAAAGGTAAAGGTACCCCTTGGATGCCTAAGCGCTGCCACCGGTAACTAGGCATCGTGATTGCAGCATCATGGTGTCAGTGCCTTATGAAAAATTATTCAAGTGTGTGGTTCCTAGGCGTCGCAAACTGTTTTGACTGTTTGGAAAATTATTCAAGTGAGTGTCGCCTAGGCGCCGCAAACTGTTTTGGCAGTTCCAATAGATTGATGCACCTGTTCACTTAGGCAAAATATGAAAAGGATGGAGACGAATTAACCAAGGATTTTTTCTTATTTTTCTTCTGCCAAAAATTCTTGAGGGTGGAATGGGAAGGGAGAAGGTTAGAAGAAATATCAACTAAGGGAGGAGAAGTGAGATTGGAGAACATGAGAGGCTTGTGCTTGTAACTTAATCTTCTTTCAATTGTGAAGAAAAAGAGAAAAGTTTTCTGGAGTTTTACTTTGTGGATTGTATTATTCTGTTGTTAAGACTTCTATTTTTAATTTCTCTTTCAATTAAATGAGTTTATTGATGTGTTCAAACATGAATAGTGAGTAAGTCTCTAATTCTTTATTGAGACGAGAAAGAAAGATTGATGGATGTAAAAGTTTTTTTGTGGTTTTGTGCATAAACGTTTCTGGTGATGATTAACTTTCTGAACTTCCTTTAGAGTTCATTTATTTCATCTAATTTATTAAATCTATTGTGAATTATGAGCCTTTCAATAGATCATAATAGAATAAACTAAGTTAATCACATTATTCTAAGGGAATAGGGATATACCCTTAAGAGTAATGTAAACCTATTGGGAGAATGATATGATTGGGATAGTAATTGGATTTATGAAAGTAAGTATAGCTTCTAGCCAAAATTCTTTGTACTACTGAAAGGAGGCAAAGAAGAGTTGTGCACTTATTTTCCTTAAATTAATTTCACATTGAAATGTCTTATTTTAACCATTTCAGGGGAGAAATTTTAAGTGCTCAAACTATTCAACTTTTGTGTTGTTATCTTAAAATTATTGATAACATAGGATTATTATGTAAGACTTCAAATAAACCGAAAATTTTAGGCTTATACTAAAAATTGTTGACTAGAACTTTTCTTACATTGCGTTCTCCTTATTTCTTGTGTGATCGACAACCAGACTCAAACATGGTACTATTGAAACACTGCGTATACTTGCTTGAGCCTCCAATGCTTTACAACATTTGGTGCATGTCAATATTCCATTATTTATTAACTATTAGAGCAATGATTAATCTCATATTAAGAAATTTGGCCACAGAGCTAAAAGTTTTCTGATAATATATACCTTATTCTTGAGAATAGCCTAGTGCAACCAGTCTTGTCTTGTGTCTTGCAATGGTTCCATCATCATTATAGTGAGTTTTAAATGCTCATTTGCATTCTAAAATGTTTGGGTTATCATTTGGTGATATAAGTTCTCACATGTCTCTCTATTGTAAGGCCATAATTTCATCTGACATTACCTGACACAAGTGGAAATGCTACACTGCTTTGTTGTAAGTATGAGGTTCTTCATGGGATGTAATATTGTGTTGAAAGTAAAAGAAATTTAGGTTTTAAATATCTTATTTTCCCTTGAGTGACCATGTGATGTGATTTTTGGGATTAAGTTATAGGTATATGTTGTGCAAGAGAAGTGATGAAGGGCTGAAGTTGAGTGAACATGAGAGTTTAAATGAAGTGAGACTTGAGAGCATTGAGGAGAAGTATATGTAATGGGAGTGAGAATTAGAGGTGGAGAGGAGAAAGAAGGAATTTGAGTGGAATCCACTATTTGTGTTGGTGGAAATGTTGAAGTAATAATGGAGGTAGGTACAAGAAGTGAAGGTGGTGTAACAATATTTTGATTAGGGGTCAACGTGAGGTTGGGTTCAGTATTACAAAAATTGATTTTAAAAAAATTGAGCATGTCTTGAAATTATAAATTTGTTAATTTAATATCAAAACACTTTGTTTTGTGGCCTATAACCGACAAAAATGCATTTAGAAGCTTTGAGAGAAAGCTTATGAAAGCTACGTTGTAGTTGTCAGGGAAAGTAGAGACAACTAATAATGGCTAAAAATAAATGCATATCTAATATAAATTTCTATTTAAAGTGATTTAATCAACATAATTTTTATTCATCTGCATAATTAAATGCCTATATGTGATAGGAAGCAAACAAGAAGACATATACAAACATTTTTTGGCTTAGCTACACTGTTCTCTATGTTTGAGCAGTGGAAACCATAGGCAAATAGATGGACCACATAGTTTCCCTGCAATGCATCTCTTCCTTAATTCAGACCTTCAGTCCATATTTCTTCCTTGAAGTCTTCTTTCTATAGATAAATGGTAGCAGCAACGTAAAGGGCTAGCTGCCAACTTCATTGGCTCCATAGGCCCTGTAAATTTAACCATACTAACACCAAACTAGATGTTTAATTAATTTTCAGTTCCACATTTCTGACAATGTTATAATATAGATTGAATAATTGTCGGAAGAATGCGAGAGAGTTTATTTTTTTCGAATTGTTTCTTTGATTTGGATACTGTTAAGAGACATGATTTGTCGCTTTCTGATGTATTAAATATAGGGACTTATAACGGGTAAAAATTAATTGATGAATAAGAAAATAATATATTCTTACTATATATGTATATTAAACTCAAAACAAATAAACTTTTAAATATGGTGCACTCTCGCATTTTATTAATTCACATAAGAAAGTGACGCACAAGTCCCTCATATATTTCTATTAATTATTATTTGATTAGTTTTTATACTTAGTACAGTTAAAAAGAAAAAGAAAAAAACATTTTCTTTCTTTCTTCTTTTTTTTTCCTGCCAAGTGAAAATGCACATATGTTATATTAGCATATATTATTTGAGAGAAGAGAAACAGAGAAACAAGAAGACAGGAGACTGACAGGCACGAAGAAAGAAAGGTATCTAGTCTTTATTTTAATCTCACATTACATTATTTGATAATACAAAACTCTTATATATAAACAAATCCAGTGGCATACTTGTAAATATATAGGAGGCGAATATGACATTTTAATACAATAGGACACTAATATAAAATCTCATTTTCCAGACATAAACCTAAATCCCTAACTCAACACTACTGATACCATAACTAATAGAGAACGGGATCCATGGGGCAAGAAGACGAAGAACTTTGGAGATGGCACGGAGTATACAAATGGTAGCAAATGGTCAGATCTCTTTTTTGCCCCTTTTAAGGTGATGATCTAGACTTGTGATTGTCAACCTGACGGTGGGTTTTTGATGATCTGACTTTTGATTGGTAATGGTTTGGTAAGAATATCTGTATATTGATATGTGATTATAATATGGTTTAGAGCAATGTTTTGAGCTTTATATGGTCTTGTATAAATTGGTAATTCACTTCCATGTGTTTTTTTCCTAGCGCGAAACACCTAGTTGTGAGCTAGAGCTATCGTTGACGTACTGTCACTATGAATAATTGTAGGTTGGAATAGTTGACTTGTGATTTTGTGAAGAAGCTTTCGTAGCCAGAGTACCTCTGTAATTGTAGTGGCAAGTGCCTTGTTTTCAGTTTAGTGGATGATCCGACTACTGTAGTTTGCTTCTTCGCTGACCAGGACATAAGGTTTGGTCGAATATATATGAAAAATCTGGATGTTGATTTTCAATTAGTATGATCACTAACTCATCAGCATCTGCATAGGCACTTGCAAAAGATCACTATAAACAATAGGAAGCCCATATTGAAGCATACCTTTGAGATATCGAAGAAGCCTTTTCAGATGTTGAAAATGGGTATTGGTAGGTTGATGCTTATGTTGACTGAGCTAATTCACTGTGAAAGTAATATATGGTCTTGTAATAGTAGATATTGGAGAGATCCAACAATCTACCTATAATAGTTTAGATCTTCCATAGGAATAATTGGATCAGTGGTTAAGAGTTGGTGGAGAGAGGAGTTAAAATAGGTTATGTATTGTTCATACTTGTTTTATGTAATATGCCATTTAGATATGTGTTTGGATGAGAAAGTATTCTTTTTCAGTGCTTTACATGGTTAAATCGAGAAAATAGGAGATAATCCCCAATTTTTTTAAGTTAAACTGATTATTCAATTTGTTAATTAACTCCTTAATAGTATTAGCACAATTTCTAGTGATAAATATGTCTTCAACATAAACAAGTAGATAAATACAGATGTCGTTGTAGTGGTAAAGAAAAAGTAAAGGCTCTGCAACACTTGAAATAAATTTTTGATTACATAAGAAATTGGAAAATGTGGAATATCATTGGCTTGGAACTTGTTTGATCTCATATATAGTTTTTTATAACTTGCATACATAATGAGGATAATTCGTATTTAAAAATCCTAGTAGTTGCTTTATGTAAATAATATCATTAAGTTTTCTATGAAATCATTTTATATAACTAATTTTTGAATGCTTGATATGTTGATAATTATGTACTTGTCGCAACTTATATTTCTATATTTTTCCTGATTATACTGCACTTTTAGGAAGATTTTTTTGTTATTTTTACAGGTCGTAAGGGAAGGAGACGAACAAGAATCAAAATTGATTTAATTGGACAAAAAAAAGCAAAATGGTAATCTGGCCACTAGCATCTAGGCACCAGATCTATGATTACTGACACACCTTAAAATTACCTATTTATATGAATATTTTATACTCATTTTTTGATGATATTGCGCTTTAATGAAAGGTATTTTGTATGTTTTTAGTTTTAGGTAAAGGGAATGGAGTTTAATAAAAATGAGCGAAAATGGAGTCATGGAGTAGGGGCGCCAAAGTACCATTTTTGGCGCCTAAGCGCCAGAGCCCAGATGAGATCAATTATTTAGGCACCAGAGGAAAAACTTATATATTTTGGAGAGTCCACTAGAATAGGGAGTATAGTAGAAGTCTTTAGTTTTGTTTTTCTTTTGAATCTTGCAAGAAGAGTTTGGAGATTGCATCAAAGAAACTTTAGAGTTTGCTTAGGAAGAAGCCTAAGATAAGTATTTTGTATTTTTGTTTAAGTTTTACTCACTTGTGTAAACTTGATCATATATATAAATCTATGTGTTTTGTATTATCTCAATAAATTCTAAGTTATTTTTTTTCTTTCTCCTTGTGATGAGAATTAATCATGTGTAAGATGAGAATGATTTGAAGATTTCTTTTAATCTAAAATTTGTAATGATATTTTCACATATTCTTCATTTACTTTACAAATTGGTCACTTGTGAGGTTAAAATTTGTTGTGAAACATAATGACTCGGGAGGGCTATGATTTCACTCAACTAGTAAATATCACATTAACATTTAGGATGGGAGATAGACTCATTTCATTAGTTAGTGCAAATAGATAGAAAGATAAGTTTTGATGGGCATTGAATTGAAGTTTCTAGGGAGACAAGCTAGATTCTTTTCCAATTCAGTCTTGAGTTTGGAGCCTGAGGCCATGGTTGGTTATGTAGAGAGGACACAATGGGTAATTTAGAAGTGAGAAGCTAGAATCTACTCAACACTACCATACAATCAGGGAACAAACTTTAGGTTAGCCAATGTTTTATTTATGCACTTCGAAGAGGTTAAAGAATGGGATGGTCCTATTTGTCATAAAACTATATTTTAACCTTTAAACATTTGATTAATACACTGATCATGATGTCATTGCAAGGGGAAAGATCTTTTTATAACATTGAAACTCTTTTAAACATTATTAGTTTAGAAAATTTGCACATACTTTTTGCTTAGAATTAGATTAAGCATTTATTTAGTTTTAATCTTTTATAAATATTTCAGCACCGTTCTATATAAGTGTATTTGCAGTTTCGATAGAAATTTTAACAAGTCATTTTAAGAAGTTACAGCTTCTCTATGGGATCTATATTGTGGTTTTTAAATAAATTTATATATTACTTGAAACGATATGTATACTTGCGTAGTACCCCTAGTGTGAAAGTCATTAATCTATATTATAAAACATTTCATTTGTTTACACTAGCCGCTAAATATAAATTGGGTCAATTTTTTTTTCCATAATTTGGGAACTTAGATAATTTTGTAATTTATGATCGGGTCATCGTCTCAGTCCATCCCCAAATAAAATAAAATTTCGAGAAGATAGAAAGGTGAAGTTATCCCTTGGATGCCTAAGCGCTGCCACCGGTGATTAGGCATCGTGATTGCGAAGTCATGTTGTCAGTGCCTTAAGAAAAATTATTCAAGTGTGTGGTGCCTAGGTGCCACAAATTGTTTTGGTTTTTTGGAAAATTATTCAAGTGAGTGGCGCCTAGGCGCCACAAACTGTTTTGGCAGTTCCATTGGATTGATGCACCTATTCACTTAGGCAACATATGAAAAGGATGAAGATGAATTAACCAGGGATTTTTTCTTATTTTTTTTCTGCCAAAAATTCTTAAGGGAGGAACGAGAAGGGAGAAGGTTAGAAGAAATATCAACTAATGGAGGAGAAGTGAGATTGGAGAACATGAGAGGCTTGTGCTTGTAACTTAATCTTCTTTCAATCGTGAAGAAAAAGAGAAAAGTTTTCTGGAGTTCTACTTTGTGGATTATATTATTCTGTTGTTAAGACTTCTATTTTTAATTTCTCTTTCAATTAAATGAGTTTATTGATGTGTTCAAACATTAATAGTGAGTAAGTCTCTAATTCTTTCTTGAGATGGGAAAGAAAGATTGATGGATGTAAAAGATTTTTCATGGTCTTGTGCATAAACGTTTTTAGTGATGATTAACTTTCTGAACTTCCTTTAGAGTTCATTTAGTTCATCTAATTTATTAAAATATATTGTGAATTATGAGCCTTGGAATAGATCATAATAGAATAAACCAAGTTAATCACATTATTCTAAGGAATAGGGATATACCCTTAAGAGTAATGCAAACCTATTGAGAAAATGATATAATTGGGATAGTAGTTGGATTTATGAAAGTAAGTATAGCTTCTAGCCAAAATTCTTTGTACTACTGAAAGGAGTCAAAGAAGAGTTTTGCACTTTATTGTCACCTTGATTTTCCTTAAATTAATTTCACATTCAAATGTCTTATTTGAACCATTTCAGGAGAGAAATTTTAAGCGCTCAAACGATTCAACTTCTGTGTTGTTAACTTAAAATTATTAATAACTTAGGATTATTGTGTAGGACTTCAATTAAACCAAAAATTTTAGGCTTAGACTAAAAATTGTTGACTAGAACTTTTCTTGCATTGAGTTCTCCTTATTTCTTGTGTGATCGACAACCGGACTCAAACATGGTACTATTGATACACTGCGTATACTTGCTTGAGCCTCCAGTGCTTCACAGTACTTGGTGCATGTCAATATTCCATTATTTATTAACTATTAGAACAATTATTAATCTCATATTAAGAAATTTTGCCAGAGAGCTAAAAGTTTTCTGATAATATATACCTTATTCTTGAGAATAACCTAGTGCAACCAGTCTTGTCTTGTGTCATGCAATGGTTCCATCAGCATTACAGTGAGTTTTAAATGCTCATTTACATTCTAAAATGTTTTGATTATCATTAGGTGGTACAAGTTCTCACATGTCTCTCTATTGTAAGGCCATAATTTCATCTGACATTACCTGACACAAGTGGGAATGCTGCACTGCTTGGTTGTAAGTATGAGGTTCTTCAAGGGATGTAATATTGTGTTGAAAGTAAAAAAAAATTAGGTTTCAAATATCTTATTTTCCCTAGAGTGACCACGTGATGTGATTTTTGGGATTAAGTTATAAGTATATGCTGTGCAAGAGAAGTGATGGAAGGGCTGAAGTTGAGTGAACATGAGAGTTTAAATGAAGTGAGGCTTGAGAGCATTGAGGAGAAGTATATGTAATGGGAGTGAGAATTAGAGGTGGAGAGGAGAAAGAAGGAATTTGAGTGGAATCCACTATTTGTGTTGGTGGAAAGGTTGAAGTAATAATGGAGGTAGGTATAAGAAGTGAAGGTGGTGTAACAATATTTTGATTAGGGGCCAATGTGAGGTTGGGTTCAGTATACGAAAATTGATTTTAAAAAAATTGAAAATGTCTTGAAATTATACATTTGTTACATTTAATATCAAAACACTTTGTTTTGTCGCCTATAACCGAAAAAATGCATTTAGAAGCTTTGAGAGAAAGCTTATGAAAGCTATGTTGTAGTTGCAGGGAAAGTAGAGACAACTAAAGGTCTTAAAGTGTTAATATTCAAGAGAAGTTTGATACAAAAATTTAAAAGATAATTTATTTTAAGTATTTATTGATGGAAGTTGATTAATAAGATAAGTGGCGGTTTGAATAGCTTTCATCCAGATTTTTATGGGTAATTTTGAAGTATAAAGAAGAGTATGAATAGTTTTTATTATATATCTATGTTTTCTTTCTACTATGTTGTTTTGCTCCAGAGTATACAAGCAACTAAATTGATGTTGAATTCCATAGTTTTTAAGGTAAGTTTTTGACTTATGTTGACATATATTCGCTCCATCATCAGTTCTTAAATATTTGATATCCATGTTAAAATGATTTTGTATCGTTTTATGTAAGAATATAGATTGTGATGTTGTCTCAAACGGAATGCACCAACAATAACAAGAAAAAACATCGATAAATATAACGTGGTACTTATATACATCTATGGAGGTATAAGGGAAAGTCCCCCAAATATCAGAATGTAGCATTTCTAATCTATGATATTTAGTAGTACTGCACATAAAAGGCAACTCAATAATTTTATTTTGATAACAGTCTTAGACATTTAAAATTAACACAAAAAATACGAAGGTGGAGGTGAGAATTTGAAATCATGGACAAAACATTATTATGAGAGTGTCCCAATCTTTGATGCCAAGTATTTGCACTTATGGTGATATTGAGAGCTGTTATAAAGTCTAGACCTTGATCTGTTGCTCCAGTGAGAAGTGTTTTCTTAGTATTTGAGTCTTGAATTTTAAATTTCTTAGCAGTAAAAATAATTTTACAGTTGTTATGCTTAGTAAGTTTATGCACCGATATTAAATTATGAGATAGTTTTGGAACTCGAAAAAGGGAGGAAAGTTTCAACTTATAATCAAAAGTGAGAAGTATATCATTACTCACATTAGTTATTTCAGAGTATTTGTCATTTTCGAGCACAACTTGTTCAAGTCCTATGCAAGGAAGGGGCTGTAGAAAATTGTACACATTTGATGTAAGGTGAGTTGTGTCGTCTGTGTCCAAAATGCATTCTTGTGATTGAGCATGATTTTGAGTATTTAAAGCAGTTACCCGGGAGTTGGAAGGAGCTTTGTACTGTAGAAGTGTTTTACGTCGGCATTGTGTGCCAGAATGCCCCCATCTTATTTCAAGTTTGACATATCACACTTGATTTCTTTTTTAGCATATTGTTGTTATGCTAATTGTTATTGTTGTTGGCCTAATTCTTATTGAAATTTCTTGAGGTATTGTATGCCCTTTTGTTTTTAAAAGTAAGTAATGTTGCATGTTGTGTGAGTTTGGTGGTTTGATTTGCAAATTGCATTATTTGCAGTGTAGTAATGCATATTTAAAGTACAAAGAATGATGTCTTCAACATCAATCTTAGAACTTGTTGCGATATTATCCAACAGGTTCTTGATAATAGTGAGATATTGGGACCTAGTATTTGCTACCATTATAATTTTGTGTAGTTCATTTTTAAATTGAATAACCCTTGATCGATTTGAGTCTTGAAATCTTTTCTCCAAGGTGTATCAAATTTCAGTTGTTATGCTTAAATAAAGAATATAAGGAAATATAGAGGGTGATATGGTGGAAAATATTGTGACGGCCTGGTTTCTGTAAACCATTTTCCATTGTAGGTAACTTTGATTTTCAAAAATTGTTTCATTCTCATCAGGTATGAATCTTGGTGGGAGAGAAACCTTGCTATCCAAATATGAATCAAAATCATTAGTAATAAGCAAGTTTGATATTTATATCTTCCATATAAAATAATTATCTTGAGTTGGATTGGAACTAGCCACATTCTTGATTTGAGGTTGTAGCATGATATTAATCTTGGTTTGTTGTTGCAAAAATTGATTCGTGCTTATTGTCGAGCTATTAGCTTTGATACCAACTTGAAAATAGGCAAACAGAGAAACAAGAAGATAGGGGACTTACAGGCACAAAGAAAGATAAGTATCCAATTATTATTTTAAGCTCACATTATATTATTTGATAATACAAAACTCCTATATATATATATATATATATATATATATATATATATATATATATATATATATATATATATATATATATATATATATATATATATATATAGAATACTCGATGTTGGTGACTAGGGTTTCGCTCTGGGGTTTTCATATCGACTCTCGGGCAGTTCTCTCCGATTTGGCGTGCTGATCTCCCCCAACGGATTTCTCCCGGGCGATTGTCGTCGCCTGGGCGCAGTGATCTTTTCCCTGTCTTTCCTTACTGTTTTATTTTGTTTTGTAGATTGTAATGGAGCGTAACTACACCAATGCCGTCACGGGGGGCTCTTTGTCGAACTCAAAGACTCACTCATGCTATTTTCCACAATCCTTTCATGAGGCCTGGGAACTTGGTGGTGGGGAATATAGCTTCATCAAGAGACTTGGTAGGAAAAATGGTAAGCCAGCTCTGTATCTTTCCGAAGAGGAAACTAATATTTTAGCTTCATCGTGCCGTTTTGTGTTGATCGGTAAGTTTCTTTATGGGCACCCTAAGTTGGACATCATTCGGAAAGAATTTGACTCTCTGAAACTAACCGGTGCTTGGAAGGTTGGATCTGTCGATGGTAGGCATATTCTTATAGATCTCACCAATGATGTTGATTATACGAATGTTTTTGCTAGGAAAGTTCTAAAGATTGATAACATGTATATGCGTATATTGAAATAGAGCGTTGATTTTAACCCCAAAGCTGAATATCATGTTATTCCTGTCTGGATTAAATTTCCGGAGTACAAGTATCACCTTTTTAATCATGAGATCTTATATTCACTTGCAAAAGGTTTTGGCACACTACTGAGAGTTGATAATCCTACAGTTGACCGCACGAAACCCTCTGATGTCTGCTTCTTGGTTGAAAGAGACATCACCCAGCCCTATCCTGATGAAGTTTGGATCGGTTCCTCACACACAGGGTACTGGCAACAGGTTGTTATGGGTTCCCACCCACCTTATTGTTCTCACTGCGCCATGTTTGGCCATTCCCCCTCGATATGTTACAGACTACACCCTCATCTGAAACCAAAAACTATGCCCACTACCAACCTTTCTACTCATCTTTCTGACCCTGCTGCCAAACAAAATTTTGATGCACCCATCTCCAACAACCCGGTCCCTCCTCCTTCAATTGAACATCCCTCTATCTCTCCTCCTAATGACCTTTCATTACAAAATATACCCATCCCTACTGCACCCACTCTACCAACCCCTGATGGCCATACTCAACTTAACAAATGTGATGATCCTTTCGAAAGTTCTGATAGGGTCCCTCACATCACCACAAACACTAATTTGGAAACACCTTTACCTCTACCTGCCATTTCACCAATTGAGCTTTCAGTATCTGTTGAAGATGATAATAATTTACAAATTATTCTTCCTCCAATTGTTGTTCCCATGGAGAGCATCCAAGATACAGCTCATACTGTTCCACATCATAAACCCTCTCAGTTTTCTTCAAAGACTACATCACCCACCATTTCCTGCCCAGCTCCCCATACTGACCCCTATGTAAATTCTGATTCTGATTCTGGAACTAATAATAAGCAGATTATGGAGGCTACCTCTGACATGGAAGCAGAATGGATCATTCAAAAATCTAATAGAAAAAAGAAGAAAAAACAAACTACTAATATCAATATGTCCTTTAATGATGAAAGCATAGACATAGCATATTCTGAAAATGAAATTTTGCCCCCTTCTACCCGATCCACTAGAAGGGGTAGCAGACATCATGTTTAATATTTTGGTTTGGAACATTAGGGGAGTGGCTGATCCTTCCTCCCTTAAGCGTCTAAAGTATCTTTGTAGGATCCATCGTTTGGAGATTTTTGCAATATTGGAGCCTTTAGTCTCCACCCATAAATAAAAAGTTATAGCTGCTTTTCCTCACTATTCTCACTTTAGCAATACTAGTAACAAAATTTGGGTTTTTTGGAAAAAGCATATCCATCTTCAAGTTGTTGAGGATGATACTCAATTTATTTTAGCACATTTTCAGGTTGATATTTTCAAAGGGTGGGTTACTTTTGTTTATGCAAGTTCTTTACTTGCTGAAAAAGTCCTTCTGTGGAATAAATTAATTGCCATTGGCTCTATGATAAATGAAAGCTGGTGTGTTGGTGGTGATTTTAACATGATTTTGTCTCCTGTTGAAAGGAAAGGTGGCACAAAGCCAAACTCCACGCAGATTCAGAATTTTTGTGAACTGGTTTCACAAGCTGGGTTGTTTGACCTGAGATTCACAGGGAATCCTTTCACTTGGAGATGTGGCAGGCTTTTCGAGAGACTTGACAGATTTTTTGCTAATTCATGTTTTTTAAATTACTACCATACTTCTCAGGTTCAGCATTTAAGTCATGTTTCCTCTGATCACAATCCACTTTTACTCTCTTTAAACTTTCATACAAAACCAGCTTACACATGTTTCAAATTTCTAAATATCTAGTCTTCACATCATACTTTTCTGACACTTATTTCTAGTCTATGGAAGCCTGGCTGTGGTACTCCTTGGTTTGTGTTGTGGCAACTGCACAAAAACGTTGCTGCAGGTTTAAAGAAATGGAATTTTGAAGTATTTGGAAATATACATACTCGTGTTCTCAAATCTCAACAGCTGGTTAATAATTTGGAAGCTATGGAAAGTATGAGCCCTGAGATAGCTGATGAGCTCTCCCATGCTCACTCTACTCTTTTGGAGGAGGTATCTCTGGAGGAAGATTTTTTGCAGCAAAAATCTCATGATACTCAATTTAAGCATGGTGACAGGAATACTAGTTATTTTCATGCATCTATTAAACAAAGACTTAATTCAAATTCAATTATTAAAATCATCACTCAGGATGGGCAGGTTATTACTGATGCTGAAGAGATTGGTCTAAATGCAGTACATTATTTTTCTAATCTTTTCTCTAATGCAGGACATGTTTCTTCCATTAACAGAGAACTATTTGCTTCTGAATTTCAAAATATTGCTTCCCTTAAGCTTTCTGATGTACCAAATGAGGAGGAAATCTTTCAAGCTTTTAAGGGGATCAATGCAAACAAGGCACCCAGCCCTGATGGTTTTTCCGCAGGTTTCTATATTACATGCTGGGACATTATTAAGAGGGAAGTTATTCATGATATTCAAAGTTTCTTTCAAGGAGCTGATCCTTGTAAGTATTTCTCAGCTGCTTTACTGGTACTTATACCTAAAGGTAAAGATAAATCACAATGGCAACACTTTAGGCCTATATCTCTAACCTCTACAATCACAAAGGTGATAAGTAAGATTCTTGTTGCCAGGCTTCAACCACATTTAAATGCTATCATTTTCTCACAGCAGTCTGCCTTTATTAAAGGTAGAGAAATCTCTGATAATATTATTTTAGCTCAGGAGCTTATCGAAGATCTTGACAGGACTTGTAGAGGAGGGAATCTCATCATTAAATTAGATATAAAGAAGGCTTTTGATACTATCAACTGTGATTTTATTCAAAATGTACTTATTGCTAGAGGTTTTGAACATAATTTCTGCATTTTAATTAGGAGATGGCTGGCTAACAATTATTATAGTGTTCTGGTCAATGGCACATCACACGGTTTCTTCACTGCTACAAGAGGCATCAAGCAGGGTGACCCCCTTTCACCTGTTCTTTTTATTATAGCATTTGACTATTTATCTAGAATGCTTAATCATTTTCATGAAAGGCACAGAAATATGCACTATTATAATAAAGCAGGTACTTTGGTGTCACATTTGGCTTATGCTGATGACATTATTATCTTCTATAATGCATCCAAACTTGCTATTAGAAGAATCCTTAAGGTTTTGACTGATTTCGAATCTCTTTCTGGTTTATCATTTAATAAAGAGAAATGCCAGCTATTTTTCAGTAATACTATTACTCACTGTAAAAAACATTGGGCATCTATTACATGCAGTTTTAAAAATGTTTCTTTGCCTCTTAAATACCTTGGGGTAAACCTTATAAGAGGAAGATGTAAACAAATACAGATGGATGAAATTATTTCAAAAATTCAATGCAAAATTAATGGTGGTAGATTGACTCTCATTTCTAGTGTGTTACAGGCAATTTCTTTATATGCACTCCAGGTTTTCAATGCAAAAAAAAGTTCTCTAAATTTTATTGAAACAATTTTCAATCGGTTTCTTTGGGAGGGGGGTGCCAAGAAACATTGGTGTTCTTGGAGGAAGCTTTGCAAACCAAAATTTTCTGGTGGGCTTGGTTTCAAGTCCCTTCCTCACATTGTGGAGATTAATATAAGTAAGCTCTGGTATAAATTCAGGCTTTGTGACTCTCTATGGGCTAAATTCATGCATTCCAAATACTGCAATATTACACACCCTTCTACTGTCTCATACAAGAAAGGAGACTCGCGTATTTGGAAGGCTATGGTGATGGCAAGAGAATACACTAGCAAATTCATTTTTTGGGAGTTGGGTAATGGCAAGGTTTCTTTATGGAATGATAATTGGGGCATACCCCATAATGCCCGCACTTCCCAGGACTCTTCTGAACTCTACAATGATGTTTCTGATCTTTGGATAAATGATCACTGGGATATGGTGAAGTTGAGAACTCTGTTAGGTAATTATGCTGCTTTGTATATTAATCAAATTCCCTTTAGTAATAACATCAAAGATAAGCCTCACTGGATGAAGGCCAATACATGTTCTGCTAGCAAATTTTTGTATCAGGCTAGAAATGTTTTCCCTGCTTGCCACTGGAGTGCATATATCTGGAATACACTGCTTACACCTTCTATGGCCTTTTTTAACTGGCGGTTTTTCTCCTCCTTGCTCCCTTTAAATGACATTCTAAAACTTAAGGGTTTAAGAATGGCTTCTATATGTTCTCTATGTCACCAAGCTGAAGAATCTTCCAATCATATCTTTTTCAATTGCTCGTTTGCTATTGAGGTATGGAGTACTTTGGGTAATTTATTTAACATTAACTGGCCTTCTACTTTCTTTTATTATGGACTACATAAAAGCTTGGAAAGCTCTTGACATTGGGGGGAAGTTTCTCTCCTCCTTTCCTTTGGTTATCCTGTGGTTTATTTGGAATTCTCGTAATGCTGCAAAGCACACTGAGGAGCACCCCACTTCTCTTAAAACATTAGCTCATATCAAAGCCTATTATCATAGAGCTACTAAATGTGCAGCTCCCCCTTCACTTGCTATTAAAAAGCCAATACTGGTAAGATGGGAGCCACCTGAAAGGGGTTGGATAAAATTTAATATTGATGGCTGTTAGAATAGTTTGAATGCTGGGGTTGGGGGTTTGTATAGGGATCATGGTGCCAAAACAAGGTTTTATTTTTCTTCCCCTGTCATTGCTGAAACCCCTTTGCAGGCTGAAAATTGGGCACTGTTTCTTGCTCTCAAAAATGCCATTTGTTTTCACTTTAAGGCTTTAATTGTTGAATCTGACTCAATCTTACTTGTAAGGATGTACCACAGGGAAATTGACATTCCTTGGAATCTTATCTATATCTTTAAAAGGATTTGGTCTGTCATTGATGCTTCCTCTCTACAGGTAAAGATCAATTTCATTTATAGAGAAGCCAACAAGCCAGCTGACTGGCTGGCCAAGCATGCCACGGATACACCTATGGTGGGTAAAGTCCCACAAGGACAGCTGTCAATTCTTTTACATTGTGATACAATGGATCTACCTTATATTAGATAATTTTAGCTGTGATGTTTAGAGCTTATTTGTTGGAGTTACTGTTTCCACCTCATGGTTATCTTCCTTGTTTAACTCCCTGCCTCTTTATCATCCCTTAAATTTTGCATGGTTTATAGTTTTCTTTCCTTTGAGTTTTCCAGATGGCTTCTTTCCTCTGTGCAGTGCAGGACAGCCGGCTTTACCTTTTGTTTCTCCTATCAGTTTCCCTCTGTGGCGGGCTGGACATCGGGCTCTGTTTTTTTCACTCCCTTTACAGGATGGTTGTGCTGAATCTCTTCAACCTTCTTTGCTTCTGTTACAAGTTCATCTGTTGGCTTTGAAACTAATCATTTATTAGCCTTTTTCGTCTCCCACACAAATTTTTACTGGAGCTGAGCACAAATCTACCCGCACTGCACAATGCTTGATACCTATCTGGATCATGGCTGAGGACTGCACCTGTTGACACATCTACCAGCTTACTGATGGTGTCCTGCTTCTATTTTGTTTTTTCCCTTTATCATGCCACTGCCTTCTGTTTTGATCCCTATTTTGGTTACTCCCCCACTGTTTTATGTTTTTTAGTGCTTATTTTGTGTGAGTTGTAACGTGGGAGGCTGAACCCATAGGGGTGCGTGGATATTGTATTTTTTTGGGTTTTATTAGTCGGGGATCGGCCTCCCCACCCCATATCGTACTTAACCTTTTTATATTAACGCGTAAGGAGCCACGAGTGCTCTTTTCCCAAAATATATATATATATATATATACAAATCCAGTGGCATACTTGTAAATATATCCAGTGGCAAACATGGCATTTTAATACAGTAGGACATTAACATAAAATCTCCTTTTCCATACATAAACCTAAATCCCTAACTCAACACTACAAATACAATAACTAACATAAGAACTTGAAGAAGACGCAAAACTTTGGAGATGGCGTAGAGCATACAAATGGTAGCAAATAGTCTGATCTTCTTTTTGACACACATGCGACACTTTCTTTTAAAAAAGATAGGAAATGAATACAGTATAAAAGGGCATTCATATAAATGCCAACCAATTCTTATGTATTTACATATCTAACACCCAAACTTCATTTTTTTTGTACATTTATACTACCCAAATCCTTCATATCACATTAAAGCTATCTTTGTTTTAACTTCTAAAAGCTGAACTACATCGTTCCTTGAATAGTTATTAAGATGGCATAAATGTAAAAAGGTGAAGTTTAAAGTGTTAGATATGTAAATACATAAGAAGTGGGTGATATTTATACAAATCTTCTTAATATAAATTATAAAAAATACAAAAAAACTAAATCAACGAAACTTTAAGAACAATAATGAAAGATAATAATAAATTTAATAACATTAATGGTCTGTCTGGGGCAGTTGTGGCTTATTTAAAAGCTGTTGCGCAAATGTTGTTGCTAATAAGCTAATTGTCTGTTTCTTTTTTAATGTTTTGAAACAGTTGTAGTTCAGCTGTTTCTGAACAAATGTCATTTCTGTTTCTGTATTATAGTGTTTTTCATAGTAGAAATAATCATACTAATGCATTCCATACTTGAAAGCAAATATTTAGTTCGAACATTATAAAATAAAAATAGACATCTCACTAAACAATGAGTGGCACGACAATCACTACCCAAATTGGAGAAGCAAATACCAAACATTACGATGAAAATAAAAAATTCAAAGCAGCATTAACAGCATCTCAATGAAAAATTATATATCCAGAGCAGCATAAATTGTGACCCATCATAAAGCAGATATAAAATATCCAACTATAATAGAAAGAAATTCAAGTGTTCCTGTTTTCAGGAAAATAACATAAATAATGTACCTAACGGTCGGAGGTCATCATCATAAAAAACTCTCTCTGGGTCAGGTTTTCAAGCAATTTTATAGATAACAAGTACAGTGATATATCCTCATATATTTCAGGGTCATTGGTGCATGAAACAACTAACTCTGAAATTATTTTTCTCATGAAAGTGGCACCTTCTCTTTGCTTTTTCTCAGCTCTAGGACATTTTGATCGGCTGGTGGATTCAACTTCATTAAGGTTCAGGCAAGGGCTTTCATTGGAGTCACTTGTTTGTTCAACATCCAGATTTTCATCGATGCCAACAAACCCTCCATCACAAGGGGCCCTTGCATTATTACACGTTGTCACAACTACCAAACATGCGGTCTAACTTCTCTTCCAGCTCGGGCTCGATGCCACTGAATAAACTTTTTAGCATTAGCACCACCTACAAAGTCATAGAAGATGGATATTATGATGCATCTGAAAAAAATTAAAAATTTGATAAAAGTAGTGGACATTTCATAAATGCTCACCTCCAATCTCTCAGCTCATCGTTCATTCGAAGCATCAATTTTTCGTTGTATCGGATCCCAAATAAAGCCCGTGTATCCCACGCTTTAATTTTTTCCAAATTTTCCAATCTTTTTTTTTAATTGATCCAATTTGTTTTTTAATTGCATCATATTGTACTCCATGCCCGTCCTTTCCTTTAACTTTCCTTGTTGAAATAGGTTGTTGGCCTATTTCCCAATTTGACCTCCTTAAGGCAAATGTCACAAAATATTACTTTGGTATCTTTATCCCTTGTAACAGATGAACTGGCTACTTTTGTCTGATCATTGTACTACTAGAATGAAATAAACAAATCAACATCAATATTTGTCATAAAAAATAATTATCACAACTCAAAGAAAAATAACATTGTCATAATTTTATCACCATTGCCTACACGACAACCTTCACACCACACCACCTCCACGCCACACACTAAGACATCAACACACAACACCACACACAACCACCTCTACAAAACACACAACCGCCTCCTCACCACACAACCAACCTAGACCACCAACTTCACACTACACACCACAACCTCCACACCACACAACACTTCTACACCTCCACATCCACCTCCACATCACACAACTCTCCAACACCACCACCTCCACACCACACATCAACACATCCACACACAACACCACACATCACCACCTCCACCGAATTTCGGGCAAAAACATCAATGAAATTTGAGCAAGAACATCAATTAGTTTACATTTCCAATTGATTTTCATTTGCATTTACAATTAATTTTCACACGTAATCGCCACCACCACCAATTTTCGGGCATCAGCATCAACCGAATAGAGCAAAAAGAAATCAAATCCATCAACCGGATGTGACATAAAGAACCCAAATCATCAATTGAGTATAGCATAGATAATCCACAAAAATCTCGAAAATCCAATATCAATTGAAGACCATCAAACGATAAGAGCATAGAGAAAGCAGGAAAACCACTGCACATAAATATTTGCAAAATCAAAATGCTCAGAAAGATAAGATAGATAATACTGGAATAGAGGGGAGAGAGATGGACCATCACACAGAGAGAGGAGAGCCATTGATCCAAACCGAGCAGAATAACAGATGGGGAGGGAGAGGAAGAATGGCAAGCTCACTACAACAAACACTGGAACAAAGGGAACCCAACGAACCAAGCCCTACCATCGAAGCCACGGATCTAAGGGGATCGAGAGAGGAAACTTAGGGAAACAAATGTGAGAGACGGGACGGCTTAAGCGAGTAGTGTGAAGGATGAAACAACGGGGTATCCCCGTAAATGAATCAAGAATAAACGCGGGCCACAGGTTCAAACACGTGACCCACATTTCATATGAATTATCCAAATAAGAAGCCTCACCGTAGTTACCAAAAACAGACTTCAGCATTTTCACACCGCGCCACGGGAAATAAGCCGCCCAAACGAGACCTAACTATCAAAAGCTAAAAAGAATCATAGATATTATTTAGTTTATGATATAAAAATAAGCACTAATTGTCTTAAATCACATCAAAATAAGTTTTAACATTACAAATTTAAAAATAGAATAATTTCTTCAAAATAATCTAAACTGTATATATATAGAGATTTATATATTAAAAAAATTATAAAATTTTTTTTATTTCAATAATTCAGAATATATGTATGTACTTTTTTAATATATTATTTAAATAAGAAACTTCTATCTTTGTTGGAGTTGTGTCCATATTCGATACTACACTAGCACTGCAGTATTTTTAATTAGAAGTATCCATGCATCATAATTTGGAAGTCTTCAAAATACTGAAACTGAAAAGTTAACTCTATTTATATCGTAATTTTATTAATTATTTTTTATTTTTTATTTCTAATGAAAAATAAAAACCTAAAAGTCCTCAACAATTGCAATATTTACACTACTGCTATATTCTAAATTCATTAAAAGTTTGACTTATCTTATGATACACGTATTGTCTATCAAGCCTATTTCATTGTTCAATTTTTTTATTTTTTTTGAATGATTTTAAAAATCAAAGGCTTAATTTTTTATGTCAATAAGAGATTAGAATCTATTATTTTGGCTCCTTTTAACAAAAACAAAAAAACAAAAAAAAAAAAAACAAAAAAAAAAGAATCTATTATTTTGGCACAAGCTCAATTTATATTATCAATAAATCAACATTAGAGATTGTTTGAGATTTGAGTTAGATACCAAAACAATTTGGCATGTTCCCACAACTGTCAATCAGTTTTCATATGACTGTAATGGGCTAAAATGGGTTGGCCCAAAGGCTAACTTTAAATGCCCTCTGAAAATTTGATATATAAATGTTAGCACTGCGTATCATATTTAAGCACGTTAAAAACTAATATGATGTTACCAAATATCAAATTAGTTTTCACTTTAAATTTTATCGAAGATAAACGCAAAAGTGTCTTAAGTTTTAATGGTCACAAACTCAAAGTTCATTATCATTATGAGCTCATCGTGCACGTATTCTATACTTTAAAAGAGAACCAAATGGGCTTTAACAGTTCAAGTTCAGTCCATCAGGAAGTTGTCGCCCGGCCCATTTTTGCAGGAACATTGTAAATTGTAAAAAAATTAAATGACAAAAATCTTTAAACTTTTTTGCTAATAGATTCTAATCCCTCATTGACATAAATTAAGCATTTGACATTTAAAATCTTCCCAAAAAATTTAAAAAAATAAAAAAAAATTGAACAATGAAATAGGCTAAAAACACACAAAATAACATTTTAGTGTTATTAGTGTATTTAAAAATAACCATATATTAATCAAATATGTCTCATATATTTGCTTCAAAATAAACATAAATAAACAAAATAAAATAATAAATAGTAAAAAAGAAAAATGATCTAAGATGATCTCTTAGGACTTGTTTGGTATCACCCCTTTTTGTTCTTTTAATTTTGCGTTTTTTTTTTTTGTAAAATGTTTAGATTAGAGTATTTTCTTTTTCACGCTCTTTTACTTTATTTTTTAAATAAATTAACTTGTTTTTAAAAATAATCAAAACATAAAGTTGTTGAGTATTTTTAAAAGCAATTAAACATATTATAACATGTTAAATATATTTTATTGCAGATAGATCATATATAAAAATAAAATAAAATTAAATTAAATTAAAAATTAAAATAAAAAGTGATCTTAAATGTCCCCTTATTAAATATGCTTTTGTAATCATTCAGTCCATACCCACCAATTTATAAGAAAAAAATCATGAGAGAAAACGAAAATACATTTTATGGTTAACAATATAATAAACATTAACGTGCTATACAATCATATTTTATGAGATAAAATTTATTTTTTACTATTGTCTTAAAATATAAATAACATTTTTTTTATTTCAAAATTTTACTATTTTTATTGTAAACTCAAGTAATATAAAATTTTTCATTCATTGTACCATTAACTAGTAAAATTGATTTTATTCTTAAATCATTACAAGATTATTATGAATTTATGATGAGATTTGTGATAGGTAATTGGGAATTGTTCCAAATCTCTGATAAATTGAAAGCTTTCTATTTGAGTCCATTTTATGTCAAAGCTCCTTGTTTTCTATTTTTAAAAGTATATCTTCTCCTTAGATTTTACTTGAATATTTTAATTGTATTCATTGGCTTATACAAAAACTTGTGAAGTTTTCCTCATTTGCCTAGTAAACCCTTTGATTTTAATGAATGTATCCCTAAGGATGGTCTTATTGAGCTTCAAAATTTGGGTTACTCTTATAGATGATTAAATAATGAACAAAATAATTCCATTAGATGGCTTTTGGATAGAGCAATTTGTAATTCATTTTTGATTAATTTTTTCATGATTCAATTTTATGCTTTTAAATGATTATTCCTTTGACCATCACCCTATTTTGGTTCATCTGTGTTTATATTCAACTTCATTGTAGATTTATTTATAAGCACATCCGGGGTCTTTGCCTTAATTTTCCGCATATTATTGAAAAGATTTGGAATATTCCTGTTACTGAAGATCCAATTTTTATTGTTTGCAATAAACTTAAGAATGTTAAAAATTCTTTTAAGAATTAGAATTGGAATTCTTCTACTATTTTATCTAAATATTTTATAATCTTAAAGATAAGTCAAGCTGGATTTTATCTTAACTTGATCTTTCCCTTTTTCTAATGATCTCCTTGGTCAAGCTTCAGTGCAAAAAAAATATTTTAATGCCACCATATGTGGCTTTAAATGGGCTAAAGAAAGAGATAAATGTTCATGGTTATCAAAAGGTGGGGATGATGTTGAATTTATTTACCAAAAATCTTGAGTTATACATAAATCTAATTTTATTTAAAAATTTTAATTAATAATGTTTGCATCTATGGGATAATGATATTGTTAATAAAATTATTTCCTTAATTCTTATTTACTTAATGGCCATCATGGCAATGACAATGACAATTGGGATATATTTCCTATTAATTATTATATTTTTCAAAGTGGCACTGTCTTTTTGGTCCATAGTTTTTCAAATGAGGAAATTACAAATAGTTTTTTATTGGATCTAATAAGACTAATGGGTCTGATAGTTTTACTTCAAATTTTCTTAAAGATACATGACATATTGTTAGATTTTACTATATTGTGTGCTATTAATTATTGTTTTCTCCATATTTTGATTAACTGTGTTGTAGCCTGTATTGTTGATGTTAACTTTTTGTTAATGTAAGTAGTGACTTACAATGATTTTTTTCTTCTTCTTCTGATCTCAAACAAGGTTGTCTGTTGTAATTGATCATTATTTGATTAGATACAATCATAAAGATAGCATTACTCATTTAATTTATGCTAATGGTATTTTTATTTTTGGAAATGTCAAAATTCATTATAATAATCTTATTTCTAATACACTAAATATTTTTAGTAAAACTATCAATTTTTTATTTAATTTTATATGGATTTTAATATTCAATAATAGATTTGTGGTATTTTTATTTCATTTTGAAGCCTGTACATAAAAATTATCTTGGTGTTACTATCAAATCTTCTAAAATAGTTATTGTTAATTGTCATAAACTTATTGTTAAAATCAATTTATGGCTTGGTGGTTAGAAGAAAAACTTTTATCTGCAGTTAGTAAACTCTAACAAATTAAATTTATTATATGATGTTATTTATATTATTGATTTTGTGCCACCACATTATCAAAAGATTTGAGAAAGAGGTTTTGTTTTATTTTCTTCAATTTTCTTCATAACAACAATAATAATAAATAACTTCAGACAATTGCTTGGAATAAAGTTATCATGTCTAAACACATTTGTGGTTTGAGTCTTCCCTCTTTAGATATTATTAAGATCATGTGCAAATCTAAGATCATTTGAAAATATTATAATGTTTAATTCTTATTTGTCCAAATGGGTTTTTAATCATTATGATTCTACATGTGATAATTCTTACACTTCTTTTTCTTCTTTTGAAAATAATGAATTCGAGTTGCTCACAAAACTAGATGAGTTCTATAATTTAAACTTACTAATAGTCATCTATTTTTACCCTTAGTTTAATGATCTTTCTTTAAAAGATCATTTTGATAATTGTATTTTTGGTTGGTTTAATCTTCCCCTTAATACCAAACATTGTAACATTACCACTAATGATATTGAAATCTTCATCTTGATATTTATGTCCTTGAATTTCGCATTAATGTTATTTAAAATATTCTTATACTAGTGGTAATACTTGCCTTTAAAATAATGTCAATATATATTCTCACAAGGCTACTTATTCATTTGTATATGATAATTTCTTAGTGATAATTGATTTAAACTTGTTTGGTTCAAAAATTTTACTATTAAATATGTTTTTCAAACTTGAAAGATTATTCTCACAGGCCTAAAAACATATGTCATTCTCTCTTTTAAGGGTTGTGAGTGTTAATTCTATTCAAAAGATAGAGAATCTAATTATTATCTTTTTTAGTACCCTTTATCTAATTATATTTTAAATAATTTTGTTCCAAATGATATTTTTTTATAACCCTATTAATTCTTTTGATTTAATTTATCATTCAGATAACATCTCTTAAAAAATTCATAAAAGATTTTACCTCGTTATACAAGTCACTACCTATTTTCTTTGATTTGATACAAAATCTTGATATTAAAAAATCATTGATTTGAATATTCGATATATAAATTGAATGATTATTTTATAAGAGCATGAAGGGGAAGTTTAAATAATGTAATTTTGATTATATTAACACATTTTATAATTTCTAGTTATTTTTATTTCTGGCCTACATTTTATTGAAGGAATGTTTGGATGATTCTTCTGGTTTTGGGTGATTCTCTGTTTTCACACTTCTTTGATTTTGAGTTTTATTATTATTATTTTTTCTTTCTGGCTCAATTATTTTATTATATGTTTTGATTATATTATGTTAATAAATTCATTTCACGGATGGATTTATTCCATTCTCATGTTCTTTTTATTTGATATTGATTTGGTTTGTTATGCTATTCTCCTCTTTTGTTCTTTGCTTAATCCTTTTTTTTAGTGCATTTTTGTTTAGCAATTTTCGGAGGATTTTCTTAGTCTCTATACATATTGATTTGCCTTTGAACTTTTCTCTAAATGGTCTTTTTTGGTTGAGCTATGATACTTTCCAGCCAACTATTTAAATTCAGCCATTTTTAAATATTTATGATTTTTTTTTATTTTAGATATTCATAATTTATGGAAGGAATTTTAATATTTTTCTCACATTTAAGTTTTGAACTCAATTTGTTCCCCTCTTTCTCAATTGCTTATTTTGGAGTTATATATTGTTGTACTTCTTTTGGTCATTGATCTGATTTTTTTCTTACTATATTTTTCTGATCATGAATTTTACTGCCTCATATGTTTTTCATTGTTATCTTCTTTTCCCTTTTATTTTGTAGATAGAAATGATGTTTGGATTTTCTAATGTTTTATTATGGTGTTTATTACTGTGGGCTCTGAATTTTGACATGTTAATGTTCTGGTAGTTGTTTTAATGAACTTGGAGATTTCACATTGCAAATCTTTTTGGAGCTTTCAATTGAACTTGGTTGTAAAGTTGGATGTTTATAACTTGCACTGGACTTATTTCACAGCTACATTTTTTGCTTGGAGCATTCATTAGCCTTGATTGTAATTGGGAGTGGGGTTGTTTTAGATTTATTTAGATGTCTCTGTTTCTCCCATTTTGTTAGCCTTTTGTTGTTTTTGCTCTTGTGTTTGTATTGTATTTGGTGTTTTCGTAAATTTTCATACTTTTCTTCTATTAAATACAGCTAGGTGTTGCCCTCATTTCTATAAAAAAAGTAATATCTTAACATGTTTCTTTTGTATATTAATTCAATTTGATAATCTTACTATAATGATAAGATGATATTTTTAACCATGCTTTAAGAAATTTTATTTATTTATATTTATTTATTTTGTGTAAAACTATCAAAGTTTGTTATGATAAAATTGGTAATGGTGATATTAAATTTTAAATTATATGTACATAATTTCATAAATGAGAGCTTACATATAGATTTTAAATTCTAATTTAAGAGACTTGGTAGAATATTAAGTATGCTTTTGCTAATTAATTTGCTATTTGAATTTGAATAAATGATCTATTCAATTCTTATTATTCATAAGTGCAAGGTCTTTAAACCTTTGATTAATGATAATTATATATAAAATAATGTTAATACTATCTACATCATATGACTTTAGCTTAATTTAAAATTTTATTGGTCATTGCGACAATAATTATAATTGTTGCTTTGGAACAATGCAATTTTTTAGTAAATTGGTAGATCATGCCTTAGTCCCACTTCTTCTCTCGAGATTTTTCCTCGACTCCGATTTGAATGCAACTATTATAAATGACTCATAGATTTTTTCCCCTTTACTCACCTCTCAATCCCCTCTTGACTTTTAGTAAAAAAAATCACAAGGTTTAACCAATCAAATGGTTCCACCATGTAAGAGTTTGTTACAAAAATCTACCATTCTCTTAAATAATAGAATGCGAGATTGCAAATGTGTGTATTCATTGTGTGGTTTCTTATAAGACGATGAATAATATTGTTGAGGATGTAACGAATTAAGAGAAATTGAATAACTATTGTTGAATGACAATAATGATTTAATGGTGGCAATCCAACATTCCAACATTGGTTGTTGGGCAATAATGATTTGAAGTTGGTGGATGAGCGGCAAAAATTAGTGAAATGGATCGGAGAGAATGGTCGAGTGATCATGGCTCAGCAATGTGGTCAAGTGACCATGGTCAGACACATATAGTCAATGTGTTGGGAGTCGAAGGTTTCTAGTTGGGCTATAAGAGTCTGAAGGTTGTAGTTGAGTGATAATGTTCCAAAAGTTGTTGTCGAGTAATGATTGTCAAGCAGTTATAATGAAACTATGTTGATGAGTGTCTATAGTTAAAAGAAAGTTGTTGGGAGATCATAATCAGATGACAATAGTTGGATGATCATAATTAAGGGAGTACAATCAAAATATAAGAATGGTGAGATATTAAAAGGCTTTGAGGTGGTGGTTTGGCTCTCATACTAGGGAAGCCCAGCAAGGCATCTTATTAAGATTTATGATGCAGGGCTTAGGTTAAGTATAAGAAAAAGGAAGTTCATTGTATTTAGAGGTTAGGAATGAAATAAATCAATGTTATTGAGTTGACGAGAGGGGTTAATGAATCATCAATATAATTGCTTGTTTTGGGATCAAATTCTTACTCCTTAACAATGGATAGATAAAATATTAAAGTCAAATAATATAATTGTAGGTGCCTCTTCACTTTGTGTTCTCCTTCTCTTTCATATTTTTTTGTGGCATATCACTATTTAAGATATTGTTGTTCTCTTGATCTTATTTAATATTGATTTTATAACAATATGACTAGCAAAAATTAATTAAAGTTCAATTAAATTTTATTTATAAAATCAACTAAAAAATTTCATATGTGGACAGAAGGTGAAGAGAGAGAGAGAGAAAGATTTATATTAAAACAAAATTACATATTTATGTGCATCGTCAAATTCTAAACCTTGCAATAGTGACAAAACACTCAGATAACTAGGTTTTAGTGGGTGATGGCCAAGTGAAAGTGATCTTATAATGGCAGTTCAGTGATGGTGACGATGAAGGGCCCGTTTGGGGCAGCTTAAAACTGCAGCGGAGTTTTTGAAAACGCCGCCGTAGTTTTTGTTAGCATTTATTAGGAGCTTATTTGAAAACTTCGTTTTTATTTTGTATTGAACGCAGAACAGAGGGGGAGCCCCACGGTCATCTTTTTCGTCCGCGTTTTCTCTTCTAATTACACCCGTAACTTGTGATCCCCTCGTCGTCTTCCCAGGTTCGTGCTAGGAGCGGAGCTGAGAATGGCATTAACAAGCTTACCTTCCTCTAGGGTTCCTGGTAGAGCGAAACGGAAGGTTGAAAAAGAGTTTCGATGGTCTCTGTGCCGGGATCTCCTCGTCGTCTTCCCAGCTGTGCCGGTATCTTCTCGTCGTCTTCCCAGCTGTGCCGGGATCCCCTCGTCGAAGCCGAAATCAACAGAAGATTACCACTATTGGGAAGACGAAGGCGATGGTTTTGGGTAAATGTGGTACTTTATTAATTTACAACTGATGGAAGCATCCTAACTCAGGAGGATGAAAGCGCACTTTTGAGATTTTTGCAATGCAAATTTTGGAAGGGACGAGTTGATGGGTCTGGTTTTTTTTACGATCCTAAATTTATTTGTAATTATCTAATAGTTAATTAACAAATAAAATATATTTTAAATTTAAATTATTTAATAAAATTTTAAATAATTTTTAATTTATATAATTAATAATTAGTTAATGTTAAATTATTGATTAATGAGTAAATAGTCTAAAAAACTATTCTTTTTATAACTAATTATATATTAGCGTAAATGCCCTCCCTTTTATACATTTTTAAGGCTTTAAGATATTCATTTATATATTTTTTTATTTAATATTTATATTTAGATGGTCAATAAGTCCTATTAAATTCAAAACATGGGCAGATTTGTCATTTATCCAGAATTAGCTGTTTTTCAAACGCACAAACCAAACAGTCAGACAGTTTATCTGGATCAGTTGTAGATACACAGCTTGTCGAGATAAGCTGCTTATCAGCAAAAGCTGGATAAGCTGCAGTTGCTCCAAATAGACCCGAAGTCAGTCAGACGACGATAATTTGGTGGGGAGAATGATGAAGAACATGTAGGAGTGAAAACATGTTTCATTCACGGTGAGCAATTGCCCAAGTTAAATTTGAGATTTTACTTATTAATTAAGACAAATTTGGTTGAGGGGATTTGACAATGGAAACCTAACAACGATGGTGGTAGTGGTGGTGGTTGGGTGATGATTTGGCGTCGGTGATGGATGTCTGACAGCAGTGGCAGAGTGTTGGTCAGTTGACAATAATGGAGGTCTGGCATCAGTGATGGTGATGATTGTCGATTGACGATGATTTGGCTAAGGCTGTGGTGGTTCGGTGACTACATCAATAGTTCGATGAGGGCAATGGCCTAATGAAGGAGGTATGTTGGTGTGGCTGGGTAATAGTGATCCGACGACGATGATGGTCATTGCCGGGTGACAGCGGCAGTGGCTAGGTAATAATGATTGAATGATGGCGACAAGCCAATAAAGGTAGCCTAGCAGTCATGGAAGGTCCAACAATGATAGTGACCTGGTGAAGGTGTTTCAATGGTGGTGCAACTCGAGAGCCTTCAAAGCTTGGGATACTTTTCAGTCTTTTCGTTTAGGTCCAGGTCTCCTCCTATGAAGTGACTGGGGGGCTTATTTATAGATTTGAGAGTGACGTCATTTATAAATACTGCTTGAATCCGTAAAATTCACTAGATGCCCCACCATTAGAGATTAATATTTTATAAATATTTGAGTGTCATAATGATGTTAAAATTAAGCGATATTAAGCTCATTGGATTTTTCACTTCAAGAGACACTCAATTTGATAACACACTTGCCATATTTTGAGATCAATTGGCTTTCCAAAGTATATCCTAAATCTTCTAATTAAGTTTTAAGTGCATGATTTGAGCTCATTTGGATTCATATCATATCACTCTTGATATCATCTGATTTGTTCCCAATCTCAAGTTATATTGAGATTTCCGCCTGGTCAAGATAACTTCTTTTTTTTTTTTGACTAATCAAACTTATTCAGCACTGCCCATATTTATAAGAGACATTATGATCAGAAAAAGAACCCTTTAAAGTATAGCTGATTATGGATGAGATGGTGAAGCAATAGGTTGAGATCGGCTAATTACAAACAGCAAAGCATAGTTCTTCTCCGTATGATGTTGCTCTCGCTTGCCACTGTAATAGCATATAAGATGCCACATTTCTGCAAAAGAGATGCTATTCTTGTCAAAGCGCACTTATTGAAAAAATCCTTTATATGAATTGGCATGTGCTTAGCTACAATTATACATTGTGATTAAAATATTTAAGGGGTTTGCTTATAATGTATTGCTAGATGCTTCATTAATTTTTGTTTATTAAATTTATTTGGAAAGATTATCCTTTCTCCTGTAAGCAGCAATTCTGCATTGGTAATAGTGTAAAATTATTGGTGGTTAGACAATATTCAATTTAAATTATTAATACGAAAAGATAAGCAATGCTTAAAATACATCAAAATTTTGTATAAGATAACTCGTCGGATGATTGCGACTTTGTTTGAGAATTTTGTGAATCTCCTTTGTGTTGCGACGTACGCCGACACGAAGAAAAGTTTTCGTTTAGCGAACGAATATTCTCCAAACTTTTTCTAGTATTGTCACACAAGAACAACGATTTTTCACTCTTTTAGATCATGGATCGCCTTCTCCATTCCACCACCACGTGACCTTTAGAGAAATTTTGCGCGAAGTTCCTTCAAACGATGCCAACATTATATTATTTTCATGGCAATGTTTGCTGTGATAGTGATTATTGAGTTTTACAATTTTAATTTTGTTCTCATTTATAATCTAATCAAAGTATTCTCTTCTATGATCAAAATACTCATAATGAAACAAGTTATAACTATTAGATAGAAGCATTGTCCCTTGACAACTAGAAGGGAGCTCCCCACCGACTTCTAATATTAATATTTTATAAAAAAAGTACATCAATAATTCGAGTCTTCATAAAATATTTCATAATATAATATTAATTAAACCCTATAATTAAAAAAATCTCTATAATTTAAGAATTATTTAAATTGGAAACATGAAGACCATAGACAATCCACATTGATGGTGTATGCATCATGCATGAATGGCTTTATGTTAGTTGCGCCGTTAAATCATTCAACTAATATTTTTCACTTAATTTAACATAATTTAAGGAAAGCGGAGAGGCCAGAGACATATTAACTCTTCACGGCAATCTTTAACTTTATTTTTAAGATAAAAAAATCTCAAAGGAAAAAGAACCACAAAACTAGCTCACATGAGCATTAATTCTTGGACCCTCTTTTTGGCTCCATTTTGTTATGAAGTAGAATCTATAAGAAATCTATACCTTTGGAGACAAAAATGATTTCATGAATGTGTAATTAAGCCATCAAAATATGCTTAAATTTAAAAAAAAATGCACAATTGAGGACCATAACTTAAACATGATGAGATATTACTATAAAAAAATTTACAAAGTATAAACCAATTTTTAACACATTTGTTGACTTCAATTGAACTAGCTAAATTAAGAAATTAGATTATGAGATCGAGTCATTAATTTATTTGTGTAAAATTAGAATCCAAAAGAAACCTACGATGTGGAAGATATATGAGTAGAAGTAGAAGGCAAAGTAATATTAAAAAAATTATATTAGAGAATATGAATATTTCAAAATTTGTCGGCCGATAACTCATTATAATCTGCCTCATTTTTACTTAAAAATAAGAATTGAAAAATCAGACCTTTCATAAGATTTAAAAGGATGCTAAATGACTGTTTTGTTGCAAGATATTTAAGATAAATGATAAATATAAATGTAGTATAACTTCAAAATTATAGTACATATTTTGCCTTTTAAAGAGTATTTAATTGAGTAAATGAATTATGAAGTTTATTGTTACCATTTGGTTGCTGTAAATTGAAATCAGTTCTAAACAAAATAAATCGCTACGGGCATGTATTGACTAAGAGCCCGTTTGAGACAGTTTATAAGTGCGGTGATGTTTTTGAAAATACCGTCTGACCGTTTAGTTCAAGTGTTTTTGAAAACGCTGCCTGCTGCGTTTGTGTTTTTTACAGTAAACGCAGAACGCGGGTCTGCCCCCCCAGTTAACCCGCGAGCTGTATTTCAGAATAAACTGAAACGCACAAATTACCCTAAACAGATCCTAAGTATTCATATTATAGGTCACATTGATGGTTAAAAGTTAGGATCACAACCATATAGGACATTCATTAATTTTTCCACTTTTATGGGAAAAAGAAAGTAAGGTAACGAGATAAGCACTATTAGCATTTAATTTTTCTTCCTGATAACCAGAGAAATCAGACGGGCGTACCCCACGGCTGCTATAATCGCGTCGGTGGAAGAAGACGCCTCTTCTACATGCGGTCCTCGCTGCTTTGTCTGAAACACCAAAACACCAACCTGTCCATTCAGGAGCAGACATTAACACAGTAACCATCGATAAGTCCCCACGCTTGATTCCCTTCGCCATTCACCAGTGGAAGTGAGCCACGTGCGAGAAGCGTGCGAGTGGCAGAAGATATAGAGGAACGAATCGGCTTCCACTTCGCCACTTTACCGGTAACTAGGGAATAGGGATAGAGTCTGGAACTGGGGCGTTGAATGCCGACGATGTTCAATTCCTTCTGCCTTCATTACCAACAGCAGAGGGGCACGGCGTATGCTGCTATCCTCGTGCTGCTACTTCCGGTGGTGTGGCCTGCGCTCGTCTCGCCTCTCGGTCATGCCTCCCCTTCTGTCTTCTCGGTGAGTTTAGATGATCTCGCCCTGTTTGTGATCTCGTAGGCTTCTTTTTTGATTTTCTTCTTTTCTTTTTACCAAGTTTTCTGAGATTTATTCATCAGCAGACAGTCTGCATTCTTTGATTTTTTTGTTTTTCCTTCACTGTGTGAAAATGGCATATTGTAGTTAGCTGTGTCTGGAAGCAGTTGGAATTGTTCCAAGGGTAAGGTAAGTATGTTATGGTGTTTACGATTCAGTGAGGTTTCTGAACTAATCGAGATTAGCCTCGCTATCTATTTGGTCTGGTCTGAGAAATGATTGCTTGCCTTATCGAGAGATTCTGAGTTTGCCTAATTATGCACTATTCTTTTTGAGAATCTGGCTGGTTCTATTATATCAGTCTTTGATTGCTGTGTTTGTGAAAAGGCCATGCGCAAGCTATATTTGTCAATTGAATTGGATCCGGAGTAGATAAAGAAACCATAACGAAAACACAAGTATATGAGGGTCTGATGGTTGGGCATTTACTCCTGTATCAAAATGTCCCATGCTCGAAGCTCATGGATCCAAAAATAAATAAAATGACAGCCAAAGCTAACTGTATTTTATATTCATTGGCCTTTTAGAATCTCTTACTTTTATTCTGATTATATAAATACTATGCTTAACTTTATGAATAATTTTGGAGTCACACTCCATTTCTAAAGTAAAGAGCTATTAAAATGCTAGTTGGCCTCACCCTTGTCTAATAATGTTAGAGAATGATTTAAGATCTAATTCAAATCTCCTAAAGCAAATAAAACATAAAGAAGAAAAACACACCAAATTTTAACAAATACTTTTGAGAATGCATGAAGCATGCTTCATGTGCACATTTCTGTGCAACACTGATTGAAATGACTTTGTATTCTCTGCTAAATTGGCATTAAAGAAAAAAATGTTATTTTTTTGAAGGAATGGAACGCTCCTAGGCCAAGGCACTTGTCTCTTCTAAAGGGAGCTTTGCAGCGTGAAATTGTGAGTTTCTGCTGTTGCAAAAGCATCTGTGTTTGCTTTTGGTTTGCTGTGGCCTTCTCTTGTGATTCTTATTTTTCACTATTTTTCAGCCCAATGAGCAGAAAACTGAGCTCTGGGCTCCTTTGGCGCCACAGGGATGGAAACCCTGTGTTCCTTCAGCAAGTACCACTGGTAAGTGTTATTTACAGCCAATGAAAATTTTACCTCCTTGCAAGGTATAATGCGGACAGGAATAACCATAGAGGCATAGGTCTTTTCCCTTCTTGTGGACTTGCTTATCATATCAGAATCTTCCACCTGAAATCTATCTGAAATACTGATTTTCTTCCTTCTTTCTAGGAAACGCTGTTAAGTCGACCGGCTATATCCAAGTATTTCTTGATGGAGGGTTGAACCAGCAGCGGATGGGGGTAAGGCATTTCACCTTTAATATCTATTGCTGAAACTAGATTTAGGGTTTTGGAAAAGACTTGTACTTTTAATATCCATTGCTGAAACTGCTAGATTTAGGGTTTAGGAAAGAAGTCTTGTACTTTTGAGAATCATCCATTGTTAGTTAGACCGTGGAAGCTGATTGGAGTATGATTAAATATTAAAAATTTTGGTCATGTAGATATGTGATGCTGTTGCTGTTGCTAAAATTTTAAATGCAACCCTTGTAATCCCACATCTTGAAGTAAATCCAGTGTGGCAAGATTCAAGGTAATTCTAGCAATGTTGTAGATTTTTATATTTGGTTTTTGCACGCACTACTCCCTTTAATTGCTTGGTATGAGTATCAACTCATTATGTTTTGCAGCTTATTCGAAGAAATTTTTGATGTGGATCATTTCATTAATGTTCTGAAAGATGAAATCTCAGTAGTTAGAGACTTGCCTTCAGAATACTCATGGAGCACAAGGGAGTACTATGCTATAGCCATTCGAGCTACAAGGATCAAAGCTGCACCCGTTCATGCTTCAACCAGCTGGTATCTTGAGAATGTTCTTCCTGTTTTGCAGAGGTTAGCTAAAGATTAATCTTCAATTTTTATTTTGTTCCTGCTAGCAGACAGAGGGGAGGGAGGCTAAAATCTGCATGAATTATAACATTTTGTCTGTGATGGAGGGAGGGAGGCCTCCCAGAAATCTTGTAAAGAAATTTCTTTTGCTTAAATCAGCATGAATTCTCATGATGTTACTTATTGTTGCCTGTTATAAAATTAATTGAAAGTGCAGGAACTAATATTACTTTCGTTACTGTTTCGCAGATGTGGTATGCTTAGGCTTATTTACTAGCAGAATTACTTATCGTGTAGCCCCTGTTTTGTGAGTGCATTCATTCTCCACAATCCAAATTTGGATAATTTTTTTTTTTACAAAATTTGGATTATACATATTGTTTGTTAACCAAGAAATTTTTTTTATTTTGATCAGAACCTATGTATGATGATTAGGAAGCGCCCTAGGCACAAACACAATAGGTGTAAATGAAATACCTGAAGAAAATATGGTAGTGGGTAAGGCTAAAAGGCGGTGGGAGATGCCTCATGAAGGTAACATTCATGAGGATATTAAATTGTTTTCCAGGTGGATCATAACATAGTTGACCTTTATGAGTATGTGAATGATCCAAAACTATGCACTATGGATCATAACATATTTCATCATTTTTAAAGAAAGGAGAGCGGACAAAACAAACACAACCGGAAACTCAAGTTTGAGGAAAAATGAACAACAACAACAAAAACAACAACAATAACAACAACAAAGCCTTAATCCCACTAAATGGGGTCAGCTACATGAATTCTTTTTCTCCATTGCGTCCTATTTAGTGTCATATTTTCATTTACTTTTAATGAATTAAAATCATTTTTATACAATAAGCCCAAGTCTTCCTAGGTCTACCTCCACCTTTCTTAACATAAGTCAAATCTAAAACATCTACTCTCCTAATTGGATCGTCAAATGGTCGACCTTTAATGTGACCAAACCATCTAAAGTGACTCTCTCTAATTTTGTCCGTGATTGGATCTACACCAACCCTATCACGGATATAATCATTTCGCATTTTGTCTCTAAGTGTAAAGCCACTCATCCAACTAATCATTCTCATCTCAGCAACACTTAACAAAAATGAGGAAAAATGAACACGGGGATAAAAAAGTGAATGGGAGTAGCTCCACTTGAAATAGTGGATGACACGAGATTGATTAAATTTTAGGCTATTAGAATGAAATCACCCCAAAAATATCGTGTAACAACTATGTAAAATATTAAGGTATGTGGAGTACTAAAGAGACGTCAATGCTTCCATTCTTTTAGATCCTTGTGTTGGGACTTGGGATATATAAGGATATTATATTTGATGTATAAAATTTTTTTAACACTAAATGAATAAAAAATCAATTGCATTTATTTAAGAATATTATTTGTATGAATAATTTTAATAGAAATGAAAACCTAAATGTTTAGTGGATAAAATTTGAGGGTAGTAAGGAGATGCCTAATGGAAGGTTAACATTTGCAGTAGCATAGAATTGATGTGAGATGGATTATAACATAAATAATTTTTAGGAGTAACACAAAAATGAACTTTTAATGTTTTAATGGGGGAGTTTTTCTTGTATAGTATGAAGAGAGTGGACAAAACAAAAGTAGCCGAAAGGAGTTCGTGCAAATTAACATTTGTAGATAAATAAGTGAAAGGGAGTAGACCCAATCATATAGTTGATGGCTTGCAATTGATAAGGACTAAACAACTAGAATGAGTTTGCCCCCAAATTGGCATGTAGCATTTATGTGAATCATCAAGTTACAAACAAATTTTAGATTTCGATGTTTATGTTCAAGTAGACTATTTTTTTGACATGTTTAAGTTATATAATATTGTCATCAACACAAAACTAACGAATACTCAATTGCATATATTTAAGAACATTATCTTTATATTGAATTTTAATATAATAGGAAGCCTAAAAATATTACTTACATATAGTGAAAGCTTGGGGCAAACACTTCAATAAAGAACAAAAATCCAAAATATTCCATCGAACATCAACAAATGACCACTTTAGTCTCATGATTTTAAAGTGCTCCACTTTAGTCCATACCAATAAAAATTGATCCAAATTAGTATGTAGGTTGAATTTCATATTTAAAGGTAACACCAACCGTTAACTTTGAGGGCATTTTAGAAATAAAAATTTTAAATAAAATTTTAGTTTTATTATTACTCTATTTTCTTATGTAATAAATTATTTAAATTTATGAGAGTAAATCTTTATTTCATGAAGCAAATAATCAAATATAGTTATCCTTATCGATAGAATCAATATAGGTCTAAAGTAGAAAGAATTTATTACTTAAATGAATGAAGTAATAATAAACTACTCTATTACATAATAGAGAAATAGTTATTATATATGAATGTTATGTAATAATAGAAATGAATTTTAATATAAAATACTTTTTCCTAAAATACCTTTAATTTTAACAGTTGGTGTTAACTTTAATCATGAAAATGAACCTAGGGGCTAATTTGGATCAATTTGTAAAAGTCTTGGACAAAGGTGAAACATTTTAAAACCCTAGGATTAAATTGATTACTTGTTGATAGTCGGAGGATTATTTTGAGTTTTTGCTCCTTCAATAAATAAATTGAAGTAGCAATATTGTACTCATTAATTCAGGAAATAAAATAAAATTTGGCTGGATAGGTATAGGACCTAGACCCTAGACATTTAAATGGATAAAGTAAAAAAAGGGAACTAATTTGAGAAATATGTACAAAAGGACAGATTCATGTTAATTTTATTATATAGCTATGCCTTACACTAAGAATTTGAATTAGAGGACCCAGTGGTGGCGAGGGCAAGGAGAAAAAAATGATAATCCCACTGATTAGTGAAAGCAGTGATGGACAAGGCAATAGAGTCATATGGTATTATATGCCTTCAAATCAAACACATCCGCTAATATTCTTTTTTTTGTTGAGATTTTGAGAAGTAGGGTAAATGATAAAAGGCTATTGGAGCAATTGTGTGAGTTGACAAGTCAAATTATGGCTAAAAATTACAAGACGGTGGAAAATATGTTAGACATTGTTTAAAGTTAATGAGAGATGTATAGATTTATTTACAGTGAGGTGGGAGTGATCCATCAATAATAATGATAGGAGGGATAGATTTCATGGTAATTAATCAATATAATTGTGGATTTTTTGTTATATATGAAAAATGGAAATCACGAGAGGTTGAAGTGGTTAGTTGGAGCATAGTAGAAGTCAATCGCAGTCTGCTCAAGTGAGAGAAACAAAACTAGAATGAGTACATCCAATACAGTCGAGAGGGGTGCTGGTGGTGGTAGGTGGAATTTGTATATTTCAAAAATCAAGACCTTAGTTGGCATTGATTTTTGGAATACCTTCAATGTGAGGGGTCAGATTCTTAGTGTACGTAATTGTGGCGGGCCATTGTAAGTGCAACATGATAGGTTTTTTTCTTGCAGACAATTACATTGAATAAGACTAGACAATTGAATGATTTGGATTATAGAGGTATATGCTTTTTTTGGAGTGATGATTGAATACAACAAGATTTGAGGTTATATGCTTACCAATATAAATATGACTCTTCTCTTATAAGGAACTGTTCCTTATCCATTCTTTGCCTAGATTTTACTCTTAGCCTTGATGCTTCTTGATTGATTCTTCCCTTTGCTTCACTCTGCTTTTATTAAATTACTCCCGTCTATTTTTTTTAAGCGGAGAGAGGATAGCTAGAGGGGGAGAGAGAGAGTAAGAGAGTGGGATAAATTCAATTTACTATTGATAAATTGATTGAAGAATAAAGAATTCAACTACAAGTTGTTATTTATAGTACATAATTTATACATAAAACAATTAATAGAAATAAGATTGCATCTATTTGTCACTTGATTTGAACTCAACTCTCTTAAATTAAGTGTTCTTCAAAAGCGAAACAAATACCTTCTTTATCTAATTTGAAACGTGAATATGCACTCTCTCCCTTGGCACGCCACCTCACGTTGGACGAAACTTTTTATTGCGAAAATTGCTTCTGAACGCCTCCTTATCTGTTTTTTTAGTGTAGCCTTTGGTCTTAACTTTAAAAGCCATAAAATTTCTTGTGGCTTCTTGTATGCCCATGCACTTGTATGAATAATTCAATTTACGGTTGGAGCCTTCATGAAAGATTGTTTAACATCTTGGTGACCTTGCCTTAATGTGGCTAACCTCAAAATGTATCTTGCCCAAACCTTTTTATTTTTTGATTCATAACTATAATATGCCTAAACCTACTTTTATTTCAGTTATGGGATTGCTGCAATTGCTCCTTTTTCACACCGCCTCGCTTTTGACAACTTGCCTGAGGAGATTCAACGGCTGCGTTGTAAAGTCAATTTTCGCGCCCTGACTTTTGTTCCGCATATCAATGCCTTGGGAGAGATGCTTGTAAAACGTCTCAGGAATCCTCAACGTACACACTCCAATGAATACATCCAAGAGGTAGTAGATGAAAATCCTAGCCAGGAGTCTGGAAAGTATGTAACTCTTCATTTGAGATTTGACAAGGTACGATCGGCTTTCCAATTTAATCTTACATTTTACTAAAATTGAGACCATTATGAAAGATATTTACTTAAAATTGATAATTTTGCAGGACATGGCAGCCCATTCTGCCTGTGATTTTGGTGGTGGTAAAGCTGAAAGATTGGCTTTGGCAAAGTACAGACAAGTGATCTGGCAAGGGAGAGTTATGAACTCCCAATTTACTGATGAGGAGCTACGGAACCAAGGCCGCTGCCCCTTAACACCAGAAGAAATTGGATTGCTACTAGCAGCCTTGGGCTTTGACTCTCAAACTCGCCTTTATCTTGCCTCCCATAAGGTTTCATCTGCTGCTTCCTCGAGATGATAGAATCTTTCTGCACCATACAGCTGATTTTTAAGGTACTTTCTGTAGGTCTACGGAGGAGAAGCCAGAATCTCAAGCCTGCGTAGGCTTTTCCCTCTGATGGAAAATAAGAAGAGCCTTGCTTCTTCAGAGGAACTTATGAAGGTTGAAGGGAAAGCTTCTCTTTTGGCTGCTGTTGATTACTATGTTAGCATTCATAGCGACATCTTCATTTCTGCATCCCCTGGCAATATGCACAATGCCATGGTAATTTTATTTTCCCTCTCTTATAACTTAAAAATTTGAAATTGCAAACCCCTGATTTGATGCTGGTAAGATGTTATGCCATTACATAAATTGTGTATAATATTATAGGTTGGCCACCGAACTTATGAGAATTTGAAGACGATTAGGCCAAACATGGCTCTATTAGGTCAGCTTTTTCTCAACAAGAGCTTGGAATGGCCTGAGTTCCAGCAGCAGTTGTATGCAGATCACAAAGGTCGGCAAGGCCAGATTCGAGTGAGGAAGCCGAAACAATCCATTTACACATATCCTGCTCCAGATTGCATGTGCCAGGCCTGAAAGAATGTCTAATGGCTATGAGTGTGTTTTGTTGTACTTCATCAAGCGGTAAGGCGTTTTGTTCTTAGCTACGTGTGGTTCATTTTACAATTACATGTCATAAATAGTCGTCACTGTTGGCAGCTATTGGATATGATTTTTTTTTTGTTTATAAGTCTATATATTGAAATTAATAAGCAGCATGTCATTGGCATTGCTTATATTTATTAAATGAGCTGATTAATTTATTAGCTTTACTGTCCTTTATTTGAAATAGTTACTTCTAAGTGGCATCATGATCATGCAGCATAATTGTCTTCTAAAATTTATTGAGGGATGGAATTTGCTTCCATCACTTCTAAACGAAATCATTAAATTTATTTTACTAGACTTTACTTGTTCTCAACTGATTGTCCTTAATTAATTTCTGCTTGAATCTTGTAGATTATTAGATACAATGGAATTGTTTGGTGTTAGAGAGCATTTGATTCCTACTTAAACTCGCAACTTGTTCTTCTTTCTTAGACATGCATTTACAAATAACACAAGAAGTGGATAATAATGATGTAAGGAGAAGGAGAAGAATAGCTTCTTTTCTCTTTTTCTATCCTGACACTCTCAAATCACGCGTGGTGTGGCCAATTATGCTGGAGATCATTGCTCCAATTTTAGTTATATCATGCACTGTGAACTTTGATGATTGCGTTTAAAAATATATTTTATGTTGGTCACTAACGACAAGAAATAAAGAATTGGAAGGACTTCTCTTAAATTCATATTTTTTTTGTCAAATCAATTACTACAGAATGTCCTGAAGATGAATTGTTGAAGCTGGAGTACTTGTGTGATAAATCTAATAAAAAATAAATGCATTTTAAGATGTGACTATACTCTCATCGTTGTTTGCCTGCAAATAATCCCTTAATCCAAATCATTTTTTTTAAATCATGAATGCTAAGTGTAGTAAAGAAGAATTAGGGTTAATACCTATTTTGTTCATGACCTTCATATTCAACTTTTAGTTGTATATAATTATACTAGGAATGACGGCTCAATTTTTTTAGGAAGAAGATGAAACATTTTGTGATTGGATTTGAAGCTCAAGCTGAAGGCATTCTTGCTCAAGAGAGCTCTCAGAAAAAGAATAATAGTGTCATGTGAAGAGGTCAAGGTTAAAAACAAACTTTATAAAATAATATAAAAATTTGGCAAATCAAATTTGGATGTTATAAATTGTAGAATAAGAGGTTGTTAATACTCGGAAGAGAGAAATACTAGAAAGTTTTGATGAAGCCGATATCGTGGAATGTTATAGTGATGTAGAACTCTTAGCTGCATATGACAGCGACTCCAAATCTTGAGAGTATTTGATTCTTGAGTTTGGTTATACACTTCCATGTGTCCCTATAAAAACATATTTTGGATATATACAATTATGACTTGGGTAAATTGTTTATAAGAAATAATATATTGTAAGATAATTAGTATTAAGACAATAAAAAATAAGATGCTTGATCGAGTTATTAGAGCAGTAAGTGATACGAGACACATACTAAATTTGAAGAGGAAAATTGGCTGAAAGTATTCTTGATTCAAAAGTGCACAAGTATACTAGTGAAGGTAGAGCCTTAAAGGTTAACAAATGTGCTCTTGTTTTGATGGAAGGCTAAACGAGTCTTCCAAGTTATGTCTAGTAATGTTGTATATTACCTGTAATGCATTGTAGCTACTCTTTCAATATCTAATGATACTTTTACTCTACTTTCACATATGCTTCTTGAGTTTGTACGTGAGAATGGTATGATTGAACTGAGTAGAAAATGACTTCTTGAAAGAGAAAATATTAGTAGAATGAAGTTCTATGTGTACTGCATTTTTGGAAGTAGATGCGAGCTAGATTGACTAAGGCCACACACACGTTTAGACACCCACAAACAAATATATATATATATATATATATATATATATATATATATATATTATTGAAAACGCCGGAGGTTATTATAGAAGCTCTTAGTCACCCTCATCTGTCTAACTATTTGAGGACCGCCCTCACTACCGACCAGTTGGCCAGATGGGGATTCGAACCTGTGATCTGAGGGGACTTACGACCTTCAAAGTGGCTGCTCTACCTACAGGTCACGGCTAGGTTCACTATAAGTTGGTTGGCGAGGTTCACTGTAAGTCCCCTCAAGTCACGGGTTCGATCTCCTGTGGTGCGGGTTGTCGAATATTAGGCACATGGTGCAAACACCCCATCATAGGTGCCCGAATGGAAAATAGAATCGGTATTTGGGGCCCACTGGACTCAGATACTGATTCTTTTTGAAAAAAAAAAAATGTGTGTGTGTGTGTTCTAAGAGAGCTACTAGTTACATGTTGACTATTATTAATGATTTCTCTAAAATAAATTTAGTTATCCTTCTTGAAGGAAGAGAATGATATGTTGTGTACATTTAAGGAGTAGATTAATATGACTGAATAGTAGATAGGGAAATAAGTGATAATTTCTTATAGTTTGTATTGATGAGTTTAATAATATAAGTCAGAAGTGATTGTGAGGCACTTAATACTTTATCCTACTTCTCAATAGAATGGTGTGGGAGAAAGAATGAATAAAACTCTGATGGAGAAAGTACATCATCTTCTATCTACTTCTCAGTTATCTAAAACCTTTTGAGTTAGAACAACCTCTCTAGCTTATTTTCTTATTAACCAGTCCTTTAATTGTTATTAATGACAGGCTCCAAAAGATGTATGGTTTGACACTTCTACAAATACATTGATTTGAATTTATTGGATGTCGTGTGTATGCTAATATTAACAATGGAATGTTGAAACATAGATATATCAATAATATTTTTTTTTGCCTTCAAGTCTATGGTTAAGTGATAGAGATGGTGTCTAGAAATTATAAATAAATAAATAAATAACATCATCATTAATAGAGGCTTTATTTTTGTTGAAGCTACCTTACTTGATGATTTACCTTCTTAAAACTCTTGTAAGGAAAGTCAACATAGTACAAGCATTCATACGGTGTTTTAAATTCAGTCAAAAATTATATATCAAGTCTTCTTGTTCAAAGGGATAGAGTGATGCTACTATCTCAACACCACTATCATCATTATCATAATATTTTATTGTACAAAATAGGCCTAAAAATAATATTAGATCTCCCTAGTGGCATGAAATTTTGTTTTTTATGCCTTGAATGTGGCTAAAGAGTATTGATTTTAATGAAGGACCTTTAACCTATTATGAATTAGTCAGTTTTGATAAATCTTGTAAATGGATGATTGTCATGTTGGAGGAGATGAATTGCTTCATAAGAATGACACATGGGATTTAAATTTTCTAAGCATAAAAATGCTATTTGTTTTAATAGGTGTTCAAAAAAGACAAGGAACTCCGAAAGACGAAGAAACCATGTAGATGGCAAGATTTATTATAAGATGCTATAATGAAGTTCCAGGGGGTAGACTTCACATATATATGATTTCCTTGGTTGCAAAGCATACTCAAGCTTTGCTTAGTATTGTGACCATGCATAATGTTTGAGCATGAACAATTAGCTGTGAAGGCAATACTCTTATACAGAGCACCAAGGAGGGCATCTAGTACAATAGTTGGAGGTTTTATAAACTCTAAAACAATTTAGGTGTGCTTGTTGAAAAGTTAATTGGTGGCTTGAAAAAGTGTCTCATGAAAATAGTGCAAGTGTGTATTTTTATTACAGCTCATGATTCAAAAACTAGTTATGATAATTGTCTTAACGTTAAAATGAGTGATGATGGATCAATAGTATATTTACTTTTATATATTCATAATATGTTTGCAACAACCAAGAATAAGATCGAGAAAAAAGGGTCAAAACCAAGCTTAACGAAGAGTTCGAGATGAATGACTTAAGAGTAGTGAAGAAGATATTTGACATATAGATTCAAATAGATAAAAAACCAATATATTGTAGTTAAATTAGAAGGGGTGAATTGGGGAAGTTTTCAGCTAGTTTAATATTTTGAAATATATATATATATATATATATATATATATATATAAGAGAATGTTCGGAGGCTATGATACGATCCTCTAGCCACCCTCATTGCTTGACCACTCGATCTTGCGTTGCAGGCAGATGCACTCAGGCGGGCTCGAAACCGTGAGCCTAGGGGACTCACGACTAACAACGCAGCTGCCAAGCAAAGAGTTACGGCGAGCAGCACGCACGTGCACACACACACACACATGCACCAAGACAACCAACACAAATCTCAAAGCAAATCCAACGGCCAAGGATGATGGCAAGGCAATCAAAGCGTTAAGCTAAAGGAGCGTAATTTGAAACGGCCATCCAATGAATGAACAATCGATCGAACCAACAATGAAGGAGAAATCTTGCAGAGGGATGCGATACCTATGGAATTCAATAGAAAAACGGTGCGGCGAGACATCCAAGAAGATAAACGGTTTGAGGACCTCCAAGCATCCATAACTCAGAGGAACATTCAACCAACACTCTTAAAAGGAGAATCTCGGGGAACTCGCTCTTAGAAAATCCCTCACAAAAATTTGCCTACACCCAACGGTCAATTTTGTACCAATAGGCTAAAGAGTAAAGGGAGTCCCAGCCTGCTGACAGTGCAGTGTCTGCACCAATTAACAAGCACCAGGCGGATTGAGTAGGGGTGCCCACCCGGCCTACTTCATGCCGTGACTTCTTTCGATGAATCATAGAAGATATACCCCAAACAAAGCTAAGGATTTCCCATTTGGATCCTTATAAGGGGAAGAGCGACCCAGCGATTACGTGGCTTCCTTTGAATCATCGGTTAGAGTCCTGCAGATCGATGATGCTACTATGAAGTGTCGACTCTTCCTGTCCACGCTAAAGGTGGCAACGCTTCGGTGGTTCAACGGCCTGCCGGATGGGATCATCCCATTCTTCTACAAAATCAGAAAACTCTTCTCGGCACACGTCATCAACGTGCAAAAGCCAAGGAAGGATATTGAGACCCTTCTCCATATTAAGCGAGCAGAGAACGATAGCCTGCGAGCTTACATCGCTCACTTCATAAGAAAATGCTAGGGGTAAAAAACTTGGAGTCTCTCATCGCCCAGACCGCCCTGAAGTAGGGAATCCACAAAAAATGATTCATATGAGACCTAAACTTGCTCAAACCAAGATATTTCACCTAGGACTTGGAACTGACCAACGACCATATCTCCACCGAAGAGGACCTTATGGACACCTTAGAAACCAAACCGGAATCATCTGATCGATGGACGAAGAAGCAAAAGGATCGGCGATACCAGAAGCAACAGAAGAGCGATTGAGCCATTAACAGTCAGTAAAACAGTCCCTGGTCCTATGATAACTGAGGGGGTAACTGTAGCAGCAAGGGTCAGAGGTACCACACTAATCAGCGGCTGGCTCAATACTACAACCGACCGCACATATATCAGGAAATACAAAATTTGACACCCATGAACATGTCGATGACCTAGCTAGTCCAAACCATTTAAAATAATGACTATTTCAAAAAGGCCCCTCCGTTGAAAACCGCACCGGCTCTTCTCAATCTAAACAAATATTGCACTTACCATCGGGACCATATGCACAACACGGAGGAGTGTCTTCATCTACAGAATTTGGTGGAGGAACTCATCAAGGCTGGGAAACCGAACAAATGCATCGCTGTCGAAGGACACAACCGGCGACAAGGAAAGGCCCCTGCGGAGGAGCCCACAGATGGACCCGTTCGAGCGAACAAAATCCACCAAGTTAGGATCATTTTGACTATCTTCGAAGGAAGCCAGAGTTATTCCTATAGTCCACTCTGAAGAGACACTGATCGAGGGAGGTATGTTTCGTAGCGTCTTACGCTCATACTCATCCTCTAATTGCTTTTACAGTGCAGATCTCCCACTAAAAGGAAAATTACACGAGGCAATCATCATCACAACCCTCATAAAAAAACTACTAGGTGGGAGAAAAGAACTAAAAGTTTGGTCAACATTCTTTTCAAAATGGTGTTCGACAAAATGGGACTCAAAACCGACCAATCGGTGACACCGACCGGTCCATTGTTCGGCTTCTCTAGTGAGAGAAAATAAGCCTTGGGTGTAATCACTCTAGCCATCTCGTGGGGTGAGCGAAAAAAAATAGTTTACCAACACGAAGGAATTTCTGCAAATGGAGTTTCCATCAGCTTATAGCGTGAACTTCGACTGACCATTGCTAAATAGCTACCAAGCGGTGGCTTCAACCTACAACATGGATGTGAAGTTTCCCGGAGATGGGGAAATAATTACAGTTCTGGAGGATTTGAAGCAGTCCAGAAGCTGCCATCTTTGAGCGATCACCAGCGTCGATCGCGAGCAACTCGATGTTCAAATCCAAAGGGACCGAGGTCTTGAAACCAGTGAGTCCGTCCTCCGAGTTTCTGCAGGTGAGGCTAATGAAATTTTCCTAATTAGTGAGAGCTATAATACAGGACACAGGGAACTACTGATTGAAACTCTCTGCTCACGTCGAAAAGTATTTTCCTTGACAACCACAGAGATGCTAGAGTTCTAGTCAATGTCGCATGCCATCGATTCAATATCACCCCCTTCACTCGACTAGTGCAACAAGGACTTCGATCAACTACAAGGACCTTAGCTAAACCAATAGCAATAGAGGTCCAGAAGCTAAAGGAGGCAGGCTACATCCGGGATAAGCAGTACCTGACCTGGCTCTTGAACATGGTAATGTTTCAGAAGCTCAACACCAAATGGAGAATTTGTGTCCACTTCACTAACCTCAATGTCGCTGGTCTGAAGGATACCAATCCTCTACTGATGATCGATACACTTGTTGACGCGACAGTCGGCCACTATGTGATAAGTTTCCTCGACACTTTCTCCGGCTATCACGAAATCAAGGTGTATCCGGCTGACACAGAGAAAATCACTTTTATTATTGCACAATGAGTTTTCTGTTTCATTGTAATGCCATTTGGGCTAAAAAAATACTGGAACAACCTATTAACGCCTCATGGATGTAATTTTTTAAAGTCAAAAGGGAAAGAATGTAGAGGGGTATGTCTATGTTGTCCTCATAAAAGTAAAACACCTGACAGCATATAATATATATAAAAGAAACCTTCAAAATCCTTTAAAAATTTAACATGAAGTTGAACCTTCGAAATGCACCTTTGGAGTTCCTTGGCTTTCTATTAACCACCAATGGTCTAAAGGCCAATCTAGAGACAGTTCAGGCAATCCTAGATATGCCTTCCTCTCAAAATGCCAAGGAAGTCCAGAGACTAGCCGATCGAGCAGTAAGACTCAACTGTTTCATTCTGGCAATAAATGTGTGGCATTCTTCAAAGTGTGAAGTAAAAATCAATATTTTGAGTGGATAATCGACTACGAGTTAGCATACAAAAGCCTAAAGGACTCACTGGCACCACCACCATTGCTCCAAAGCTCAAAATTGACAGAGGAACTGTTACTATATCTCAGAGTAGGATCGAAAGTTGTCAGCTTGGTGCTGGTTAGGGAAGATGCGGGGAAGCAACTTTCGAAGTACCACACCAGCCAAGTACTCTGAGGCGTCGAAACTAGGTACCCGATTATGGAAAAACTAATGTTTGCACTAATAATTTCCTCTCACATGCTCCAACCCTATTTTCAGGCACACCTGATTCAAGTTGTCATAGTCGGCCGTTGAAATGGGCAGTGGAGCTCAGCGAGTATGACATCAAGTACGTCGTCCGGATAGCTATCAAAGCTCAGCCGATTGTTGTCTTCTTGGCGGACTTTTCTGAGACAAAAGAACATGATGGGGGTGGCCCTACAAGCAATAAAACAAGGGTGTTGCACGTTGATGGAGCTTCCAAGGACACCGCCAGATTGAGACTAGCACTGAGTAGGCCGACCGGAGAGCATGTCTATCAATTAATTGCGATATAGTTCGAAGTTATGAATAACCAATCAGAATACAAAATGTTGATCGCTGAACTTATGAAATGGGCACCCGGGATATGCTAGTAAAGTTAGACTCGCTGTTAGTGGTTAATCAAGTGAACTGAGAGTTCGAAGCTCATGGGGAGCTATTGGCTAAGCACCTTTTCAAAACATGGAAGGAAATAGGAACATTTTAAAATTTCTCGATAGAGCATGTGGGTTGTGAGTAAAACCACGTCACTGGTATTCTGTCCAAAAACATTTGTTTGGGTGGGACTACACGAAGGCTCTTGACATGCAGTTGAGGAACCGAAAGCGATGGAAGTATATGTCGAAGGAACAAAAAGTTGGATGAATCCCTACACCCTCTACCTAGAGACAGAATAAGTACTGGGAGATGTCATAGATCCGAGCGCTTCAAAATTACGGATGCATTGTACTTGATGATAGAAGGAAAGCTCTTCAGGTTCAATGACCTTGTGTACCTGAGGTGCCTAAGGGAAGATGAAGCTTTAGATGTTCTCAGGGAGGTCCACTTCGGGGAATGCGGGAGCCACTCCAGAGGAAAAACTCCCTCTTATCGGGTACCGCGACAAGGCTACTTCTGGCTTACTCTTCTCAAGGATGCCAAAGAATTTTCAAGGAAATGTGAGCAGTGTCAGAAGTACGTGCCTCTGCATCATTAACCGACTCGTATCACCAGTTTCAAGTCTTTGGTCATTCGCCACTTGGTATTTGTACATCATGGGTCCTTTTCCCCTATCTAAAGGCCAACATAAGTGTCCTATAGTGGCGATTGACTACTTTCTAAGTGAATCGAAGCTAAACCTCTTGCTCAGATCACTATTGAAATTGTTTGAAGCTTCATCTGGTTAAATCTCATATGCAGATACGAACTGCCGCTAGTCATCATTACCAGCAATGACATATCATTTTTGGATCAAAATGTAAGAGATTTCTGTGCAACTCAGAGCATTGAGTTGAGGTATGCATCGGTCCATCACCCTCAGACAAACAGCCAGGTCGAAGAAGACAACAACATGATTCTGAACTTGCTAAGGAAAAAGTCAAAGAAGCTAAGGAAAACTGGGCGGACCAATCATCGTCTATACTTTGGGCGATTTGGATGATGTCGTCATTAGTGATAGGCCAAACTCCCTTAATGCTGACTCATGGGGTGGAGGCAGCTTTGTCGGTCGAGTACAACCATTACAACCAAAGGGTCATCGCGGATGCGTCATTCGTAGTGGAGGACCTGGCTAAATGGCAGGAAGCAAATATACGGGGTGCAATATTGGCTCTCAATCCAATAGAAGAAAGAAGAGCCAATTCCGCCTTCAACAAGAGGATGTTAAAAGGAGAACATCCCAATACTTCAACAAACACATCTGAGAGAAGGTGTTTTACCTAGAGGACATAATATCGAAGAAAGTCGACCCCGCCGCCTGAAAGCACTCGGCTAGCAAATTGGGCCAGACATGGAGCGAACCATATATAATCGGCCCTGGGTCTCTTCGTGAGCTTACAGACTCAAGATATACGTAGGGAAGGAAATCCCCCAAAGGTGTAATAGAGAAGACTCGAAGAAGTTTTTTCCTTAAAATTTTTATGTAAAACATAGAAAGGAGGTGTCATTGCTAATGCGTAAATTCTATTAATGTAATGAAAGCTATAGTTAACTAATTCTGATAAAAAAATGTCCAGGTCTCTCCAACATTCTGGGAACTCGGTCGAATCGATTGAATGAAAGAGGTCAATTTTCGAGCAAAAAATGTTAGACGATCTTTTTCAATGTCAGGCAAGATTGGGTCGGTTAAGCGAGAGTCATAAACAATAATTTTTTCAAGATAAAAAAAATCGATTGACTACCCAACATCAAGAAAACACAACATAGTAAAATAAAAAAATTTATTCATCTTGGTCGAAAGGTACAAAACATCCAGGTAACAATATAAACAAAATGCACATCTGCTACAAATTTTTTAATAAGATAGGAGTCCACAAAAGAATTGAAGGTTCTGTGGTGAAGGTCGCTCTTGATTCCTCTTCCTCGCCCTCCATCTTCTCACATATGATGCAGAGGGCTCTAGGGATGGGGCATTCAATGGAGAACTTCCTCTCTTGCGCTAGGCAAGCTCAAGAGTGAATCAATTTGGGGTTTATAGAAAAAATCCTAAGATTTTAAAGATGAAATTGGGCTTGTACAGTGGGAATGGATGGTCGAGGACAGTGGGTTGAGCTCAGGGAGGTTGAGAGAAGCTCTGGAGAGAGTTTGACAGAGTTTTCTTAAGGAATTGGATGCTCTCCAAACTTGGCCATGGAGGGGGATTTTTATAATTGAGGCAAAGGGAAAGGCCTTAGGTTGCCATTGGCTGCTGCCATTAAGCTCTGGTGGAGGGCTGAGCAGCGCAATTGTCCAATGGGGGAGTGCCACAAGGGATGGGTTCAATTTGGGTTCAAGCCACGGGGGAGCTTTCTCGATTTTGGGTTTTTCGGCCACTAGGTTGGTCTGCCAGACTAGGAGAGGTGGCTATCATGGTCAGGGAAGGTCAGGGAAGGTTTAATGGTGATTAGCTTTGAGGTTTGATGGCTGATGACATGGGTTAAAGGGTTTAACCAAATTAGGGTGAAAGGGTCCATGATTTGGGGGACCCATGGTCCATGACTCAATTAGGAGTCCTTAGGTGATTTGATTAGCATCCAAGGGTGACTAAGTATGACATAAATTGTTAGGGCTTGGATCAATTTGAAGGGTTTGAGGTGGATTTGAAATTAAGTTCAAAATGGGGTTTAAGCTTCGGTTTAGATTTGGGCTTGGATCTAAATCAATTGAAGGTTCAAATTGGCTTAGGAAAATGTCATGAAAAATTTAGGAAACAAATTTGGGGAAGTTGGATTGGTTATGTGGCTCTATCTAATGAAACTTGAAATTGGCTCAATTTTAGGGTATTTGATTTGGGCTTGGAATTTAGGTTTCAAATTGGGCTCAATTGGGTTTGCATTTGTTTCAATTGGGATTGTACATGATGAAATTTGATTTGAATTTGAAATTGGGGGAGTTTGAAATGAATTTGGTTGAAATTGGGGGTGATTTGAGGACTTTGACATTCAGGGGTAATCTGGGAATTTTGGCTAAATTTGGTGGATTTGGGTGCAATATTGGTTATTGGGTGGTTATGATTGATTTGAGTAAGGTTTGGAGATGTTGGCAATTTTTTTGGGTATGTGGGGCATTTTTGTAATTTTGGAGAATCTGAGGGGTATTTTGGGAATTAAAAAATGGGGTATTTAGGCAATTTGGGTATAAGCTCGAGTATAAGCTCGGTCGAGGAAACATAGCAATCCCGAAGGAATATTTACAGGAACCTGAAAAAGGTTCTGTGAATATGATTTTAGATGTTTCGCTTGGCTTCTATACAATGACGCTAGTGCTCGAGGGGATAAGTGATGTTCCTTAAAAGTCCCCGGTTGACTTAAAAATTCTCCAAGGAAGTTCGATTGAGTCCGCCCTAGAGAAGCTCAGAGTTGGCTTTGCACAACTATTTGAAGACCAGAAAGAAGACGTCGAAAATGGAAATTACAGCCTACTAGATTAAATGGAAGGTGATTTTTGCAGAGATCAACGTCATCGAGACGGAGGCCAAACCATCCTCGTGCGACTCTCCTTTACCCACTAAGGAGAACACCGCGGATGAGTTTCAAATGACCATTCAACAGCGGGATGAGCAGATAGGTCAAATGAAGAAACAACTAGAGGAAATAATGGTCGTCATGGTAGCAATTTAAGGGCGATCGCGATCGTTACCAATAGCAACTTTGGAAGCAAACCAACCGTAAATTGTTCATGTTACGGATGAAAGAAAGGAGTCCACCTTCGACAAACAATCGAAGAAGGATCTAGTTCAGGGTCCGATGCTGGAGAGTGACATTAAACAGATAATAGAACAACAGGTGAAAGAAACCCTGGCCCAATCAGAAATGGAGGAATTAGCTTCAAAGGGTAGACCTTACCCAGAAGAGTTTGATACCGTTCAGTACCCCAGAGGTTTCATATCACCGTTGTTCAAAACTTTTGATGGAACTAGAAATCCCCGACAGCATGTTGCACACTTCCGAGCAAGCTGCTGCAACGCGGGGGGTAGCGAAGCACTTTTGTTCCGCCAATTTGTGAATAGCCTCACTGGAGCTGCCTTTGATTGGTATGCAGAGTTACCAAATGGTTCGCTAAGAACATTTACAGAAATGGAGAATATTTTTGTCAAACGGTTTGCTGGAGCTCAGCACCACATCACCGTCGGTGATCTTGTGGTAGAGAAACAAAAACCAGATGAAACCTTGATGGAATACATCCTGTGTTGGAGAAATCTCAGCATGAGATGCAAGCCACAGTTGCAAGAGCAGCACACAGTTGAAATTCTTCTAAAGAGCATTCACGGTCCAGTTGGTCTCTTGCTCAAGGGATTCACTATCAAAACATTCGAGAAGTTACTTAATAAAGCCGGAAGACTTCAGGAAGATGCTAAACAACTTGGTTTTTTTTGGAAAAGCCAACGAGCTAGTGCCAACGAAGATATTCGAGAAGGAATCTGAGACAGTTGTTGTGGTTAACAGGGGAAAGCGACAATTGCAAGTACAGGCCGAACAACATCAGCGGACCTTCCAACGTCCCAGGCAAAACACTCAACAATCCTTTCGAGAAAGACTGCTACCGGACAAATGAAAGACAAGTTCCAACAATGGTTGCTTGAACAAACAAGGTGTACTCTTTTAAAGACGAAGCAGAAGAAAGATGTTCCACAATCTAATCAAGAACCACCGAATTCCAGATTACTCGAGCCGAAAATACCTGGATGAAATCAACAAGAAAGGACATCCGAGATACTGTCCATACCACAGGTTCGTTGGACACACCATAGAAGAGTGTTGCAATTTCAAAGACTGGCTCAAAGAAAATTTCAAGAGTGGGAATGTAACAATCCCGAAAGAATATTTGAAAAGAATCTGAAAAAGGTTTTATCAATATGATTTCGGTCGATCTGTTTGTTCTAGCTGACTCCTACGTAATTGGCAACAAAGAAGACACTTCTTGACTACCATTGTACTACATCTACCAATGTAAAGAGAAATTTGCAGAATTGATGTATATCTGTCACATCCCTCCCATTGCTATGAATGAAAATGAACGGAAAAAGTTTTTTTGTTCAGAATTGTTCAATATTTGGAAAGCTCAAACTTGAATATTTTGATAAGACAGTAACTTTAGGAAAGAATGAAATTTATGCCCTAATGACTGGGTCGTTCACTTTAAGGAATTCGGACTGAGTCCTAAGTAAATTTTGGAATGAAGCAGTGTGTTTGAAATACAAGTAATTGACTCGGAATATCAAGGGTCTTTTAATTTTCTGCCATGTGACTGGGTTCAAACTTTTGGATGAGTTATAATATCATAGGATTCATGTTAAGAAATATTTCAGATTTATTAATTAGGGGAGTTTCGACATTCAAAATCTTTAACAGAAATATATCTTACCAGATACAGTAATTCTCAGAAAACAAAAGGAGGAAAAAAAAAAGTATTCCTGAGGAGAAGCTTGAGGTGAGCACAAAATCAAAAATTGGTGTCACAATCTAGACATTCAAAATCTTTAACATCTACTCCACTAGATACAGTACTCCTCAATAAAAAAAAAGAAAAGGAAATAAAAAGGCTCTCTGAGAAGAAGTTTGAGGCAAGCATATAATCAAAAATTGGTGTCTTAATCCTCCCCCGATTAATGAAACTTAAAAGACTACCTACAAGCTTCCTCTGATATTATGCTTTGAAAAGAGTCAAGTGATTTTATGTCTTTTGGTCGGTCATTAATTGACTCAGGAATATCTTTGACCAATGAAAAATATTTCTATCATATGAGCATAAATTTTAAATCTACTTAGGCCCAGAAAGAAAGAATTGAAGTAAAAGGGCCCAGTTATTAAAAATTAATAGAAATTCGAACCTGAAGTCATGTCTTCAATGTCCGACAAATACTTATCCAATGTAAGATCAAAGAGCATCAACTGTACCTAGCAGATACAACTCCAACATCAATTCGAAGGGCGTCAGGGCAACTTCGCAAAGACGACTCTAAACAATCCTCCTAAATCAGCGATAGAAGAGTGAAGACTGTTACGGACGAAGCTACGAAGTTCCTATCTCTTCGATTCATGGTGTCTGTAGAAATAACACATCTTTGTATGTACTTGAAAGGATATAATTTCAATAGTACATCGAAGAATAGGTCATTTTCTACCAATGTCTTCGGTCAGTGGACGATACCTCAAGGAGAACTGCGCATCGTGATGTTTCAAAGACAACCTCGTTCTACGAAGCACAGATGCCGCACTTGTTTATGACTGGGTCCAAACCCTAACTAAAAAAAATAAAAATAAAAAAATGAAAATTTAGGAAACATAAATGAATAAAATAAAACTTCACAAAAAAAACAACAATAAATCCCCCAACGAATGACAACAAATAAATAAAAAAAGAAAAAAAAAGAAAACTAAAAAAAAAACCGAATAAGATAACGAAACAAACTTCAAGTCAAAACGAAACTTCAAATCAAAATGAAATCCGAAATCAAATTGAAATCTAAATCAAAATGAATTCAAATCATCGAAAAAAAAGAATCTCAATATTAAAAATAAACCTCAAATCTGAATCTCAAATCTGTACTTTCAAATCCAATCTCAATTTAAACCTCAAATCAAATCTCAATCAAATTCAAATTCAAACTTTCAAATCTAAAATCCAATCCCTTCAATTATTTTCCTTGTTTGAGATAGGAGCGGTCGATTCCATTGACACGGAGCCACGAGGTTTTCAATTTGGTTCTGATGGCGAGGAATCATATCCAATCCAAACCAGTAACTTTTTGATCAATTCTTTTGAATGGGATATGTAGCATCCACATATTCCCTCCTAATTCGTTTCTTTCCACAAAAATCTTTTACAACTTTCATAAAATTCTCAAACACCAAAATTCTACACTTTTCAAATCGACACTACAAATCTTTGCAAATCAATCGTGAAATCAAATATCAAATTTTAGAGGTTGAGGATCTCAGAATCCGATACCACATTGCTTTAGGTTCTTTTCCTATCGCAATGGTTCAAATTAAAATCAAATTTTAGAGGTTGAGGATTTTACTTCCGATACCGCATTCCTTTAGGATCTTTCCCTATTGCAATGGTTCAAATCAAATATCAAATTGTAGAGGTTGAGGATTTTACATTCCAAACCACATTGCTTTAGGATTCCTTCCTATCACAATGGTTCAAAATAAAAAAAAAATCAAATTTTAGAGGTTGAGGATTTTATATCCGATACCGCATTGCTTTAAGATTCCCATTGGTCTAGGTGCAAAGAACATTGACTAATCTATAGTTAGGCTCAGGATGTGTTATTAGTAAAATGGGTTAATCTAGGCTCACACTACTTGATGTCCAAGGGTGGCTATGGTCGGCCCTACCAGTGACCCATTATCTTTCTATAAACAAAATTATTAGAATTTAGTATGACTAATTAATTCTACGCCCAATAAATAATATCTTCCTATTTATTTGCATTTCACCTTAAATAATCCGCGTAAAGCCTTTGATTACCTTAAGGATTCATGTGATATCTACTAGTTAAGAATTTATCTTCGGATTGGTCTCAAAATTCTTTAACAGTTTTAACAAATTAAATGGTCAATTTAAAAAGTAAACTAAGATCATGTATTAATATCATCACAATATTTTAAAATATTTTATATTTAATTCTCCTACGAAATTTAATTAATTTATAATCTTTTCATAGTTGAAAGGAGAAAGGTAATTAACTACTCAGAACTCATTAAAATAACACAACAAAACATATTTATAAAACTTTGAACCAAAGTACAAATACTTATCTGAAGTGTTCCTTTAAGGGCTCCGCTGACTTCTACTGACCCCAACGCAATGATGAAAGACTCCAAGAGCAATTACACACAATAAAAACTCAAAATAAACTCACTAGATACAAAATAAAGTGGCACCCTAAGTATGGAAGAGACTAAATTAAACTTGAATAGGCTAAAATGGGTATGTGTACTAAGAGGGGGGGGGGTTGGTGCGATTTTCTCTGTAGAATGGGCTCCTATTTATAGAGCTACGAATTCGACTCGAGGGTTACTTAAGGCACCTCTTCAAAATTCATCCAAATTCAATGTATCTTCTAGAAGGTAACCGTCGCGCCTAGGCACCGGGATCTGGTGCCTAGGCACTGGACTCCGTGACCAGGTCGTTCGCACCTCTTCACTTTGGGACGCATCTCTTCGCGATCCAGAACATTTCCTTGTGTCCAAATACATTGCATCACATGTCTTATATATTAGGAGTAATTTCAAGTCTTCTAGAAGCTCCAATAACCGCTTAACACCGCAAAATAATCGCCCAAAGTCATAAAAAAACTTAACAGCGTCTGTATCGAACTGGTGCTTAGACGCCAGGCCAATAATTCCAAAAATTACTCCATAAGCTCCATTTTTGCTCCTTATTGCTTTTTTTTTTTCCTTCTTGGGCTCTTTTTAATCATCTACATCCAAAAACATAAAAATATATTTCATTAAAGCATAATATTCTTAAGAATTAAATTATAAATAAGGCATAAAAATGGGCATTATTTAAGTGGATCATTGCTCACAAGGACTTAAATGCCTGAGGGAAGACTTAAATCCTTGAGCATTGAGTTATAAATGTAGGATAAGTAGTTTAGGACATTTTTATTGATTTAGGTGAACTAACAAGTCCCGAGGCATATCTTGGTGGATCCCTAATATTTTAAGGATGATTTTCTTCATCAAAGCATAATAAGTTCAATTTTCATTCAAACATCCAAAAGATTATAAAAGTGTTAAGGGAATAACCCTAACCAACTTTTGAAATCCTTTGGCGCCAGTATGTTGAAAATCTGCATTTGACTCCAAATTTATTCTTTTTAGCTCTTTTTTGCTCATAATGCCTAAAATCAATATACTTGCAATAAAACATGAAAAATACCTTTCTTTAAAGTGCAATATCACCAATTTAAACATAAAATGTATACATAAAATTACACATTTTTTTGTGTATCAGCCGCTAGTTGCTCACAAGGACTTAAATACCTTAGGGAAGACTTAAATCCTTGAACATTGAGTTATAAATGTAGGATAAGTAGTTTAGGGCATTTTTATTGATTTAGGTGAACTAACGGGTCCCGAGGCATATCTTGGTGGGTCCCTAATATTTTAAGGATGATTTTCTTCATCAAAGCATAATAAGTTCAATTTTCATTCAAACATCCAAAAGATTGTTAAAGTGTCAAGGGAATAACCCTAACCGACTTTTGAAATCCTCTGAATCGTTTCGAGTTCTTCTGAACTTATTATTTTGTTAAATATTTCATTCGCTATTGAATTAGGACTTAGTGGTGAAATTTTAACCTATACTCAATGAACTTTAATGTTTTAATTATCCCGTGAGCAAGGTAGCTAAGCATTTACTTGACGTTCCATTTAAGGATTATGTTGGCAAATGCTTCTAAAGGGCAATTTAAATTATTAAGAACTCTCGCTCTTTCAATTAAGGTTGGGCTTGTAGTGTTTTAGATGTATTTAAAATTAGTTATGTTTCATTTTCTAAGCCTCATTAAGCGAATTTGAATTAAACCTAGCTCACTACGAAGCCCTTAAGATCCCATGGGTAAATTCATAATTTTTGCTGGTATTGAATTAGGTGGATTTAACTTCTATTGAAAGATTGTACTTATCATTTGATCACCGATTAGGGGCTCCAGATTAGTAAATTATTATCTTCCTAACATAAGCCCATTACATTAGGATCATCCAATTAAAGTGACTTCCAAATCACCACTATTAAAGAAATTATAATTTGGCCCTTGTTATATAAAAAAGCGATGAATTGGATTCTACCTTTTAATCCCTTGTGTTTCAATCATCCATGATAGCTAATTAAGATCAAAATTTCCCATTTCCCCTTTCATTTAACGTAAATGTTTAATTAGAGCTAAAAATTCCCATTTTGCTCTTATGGCTTCCACTTCTTAATTCCTTAAATTCAACTCAAATGACTTTGAAATGTCATTGTTAGCCTACTCATGTGTTAATTAAAACATAAGAGGAGAAATCATTTTTTTAAAAAATTTTTTTTAGTCTAAAAATAAAGATTTTCAATGTTAATTAATATAGTTGATCAAAACAAATCCTTTATCATGAAGAGAATTATTGGAGATTCACCTAGGTTAGAGAGCTTCTAGGAATAATTTTTGTGAAATTTTGAATTATGATTTAATTTTTTATAATTATTTGTTGATTTTAGGATTTAATTAACTAGAAAATATAATTTAATTTTAAAAATTATGTTTCATATTTTTATTTAGTCTCTCTAGACTCAGAAAATCTAGATAAACAAATTTTATATTTTTATGATTTTATTTTATTTATTGTAATTATTTTAATGTAAAATTAGGAAAAATACATTTTTAGGCATTTAAAAATACATAATTATATTTGTACAATTAGGAAGAATATTTTAAGTGGTCCCAAGTGATCAGAGAATAATTTGTGACATTTTAGTGCATTTTATATTTTCATGATTTTGACAATTTTAATTATTTAAAAATGGAGAAAATTGTGAAAAATGAACTTATTATTTAAAACGTGATTTTATTTTTCTTGGGTACCCCTGGTCACAAGGATCACTCCAAATAACTTTTCATAATTTTTTATTTTTATTTTAATTTATATAATTATTTTAAGCAAAAATTTGTATTTATTCAGAAAATTTATTTCTATTCTAAAAATAATTTTAATGGCCTTGAGATTTTTATAGGAGCATCATGAGGTGATAAGCCTCGTTTTGACCCAACTTGGTGATTATTTAAATTATTTTCGTAGTTTCTTAATTTTGGTATTTTTCTTAATTTTGAAATAGAAAATATGTTTTAAATTTTTGAAACTTAGTTTTTATTTTTCTATAAGTTCCACTGACATGGTGAACCTACCAAACCCATTTTTGTAATTTTTTACTTTACATTTCAATTTTTTATAATTATGTTAAACAATTAAAAGTGATTTACCTTAGAAATTAGGGCTTCTAATGTTAAAGGTGTTCTCTACTTTTGAAAAATCAAAGAACCCCAAGCAAATGTGGAACAACCCCTCTAAATTTCACATCACGATGATTAATATTTAATTATTTTCTTGAATATTTAATTAATTAAAAATAAAATACAAGATAAATATTGTTTATTTTTTGTTCACATTATCCTCCTTTGTTCACTGAGCATAACGGTATTTTTATTTTTATTTTATGAATTTTCTACACCAATATATGGATTTTTGATATTACAGTATTTAATTAAATCATAAAAGCCTAATTAACTCCTTATTCATGTGGTGTCACGCAATCATCGTACCTGTCAAGCTCTCCACGCGACGAGCTTCCATTTGATGTCACCTTTCGAGTTAGCAGACTCCTAAACCGTGGTTTACGTTCAGTTGTCTCTTTCGGTGCAATCTAGAGCGTCCAACTGATACACGCGTGATTCAACGGCTCTGGGTCTTTGTCCCCAATTTGTGTGAACCGAGAACCGTCCACACTTAAAAAAACCTAAGATCTCGCTCAAATCTCAACCAAATAGCATGGGGTTTGTTCCTACGCCTTTTTCTAGTCCAGATGAACATATCTATACGGTCACATGCATATGAAGTTAAACTTTTCTTTACAAAGACCCAAACTGAGCTCAAATTTGAGGAAAATGGTGCACACCTTAGCCCAAGAGTGAAGGCCTTGATTGTGTGTGCTATGAAGCTTTGTTATGAGTTGACGAACCTCCTTTAAGCGTCAGTTCGAGCAGAGGCTGGAGCTGTGTAAGAGTTCCACCTAAGGGTGGTGTGACCTTGGTTAAAGTTTGGTGCAGAGGACTCTAGGGATGGAGATTTCGATGAGGAACTTCCTCGTTAGGTTTGGGGAAGCTTAAGAGCAGTTCAATTTTGAGATGGTGGAGGTTTGTTGTATAACAAAAAAATGTCCTATTTTTGGTTGGAGAAATTGAACTTGGACAGTGGGAATGGATGGCTATAGATAGTGGGAATGAAATTAGGAGGGTTTGGAGAAGCTCTAGAGAGATTTTGGTAGAGTTTGTCGAAGTAATTAGATGCTTTATCTTCTTAGTCGTGAGGGGTGGTGTTTAAATATCCATGACCATGGTGGCCAACAGGGCAGTCCAGAGGGTGAAAAAAAGCTGCTTAGGTGGAGGGCTGAACGACGCAAGTGATCAATGGGGGTGAGCTATATTGGATGGGTGCAATTGGGTTCAAACTATGGGAGTGCCTTCTCAGTTTTGGGTTTTCTGGCTACTAGGCCGGCCGGCTAGGGCTTGGCTGGTGGTTAGCTTGGTCAGGGAGCTCAGTGGAGATTAATGGTGATGGTTTGGGGGCTTAAGAAGGCTGATGGCAAGCATCTTCTTGGTTTAGCCAATTTTACGAAATTCCCCAAATCAAGAGACCCTTGGTCCATGGCTCAACTAAGGTAGGCTAGATGGATCTAGGTTGAGTCCTAGAGTTCAAAAGGTGGTTGTGGTGGCCAAGGTTGGGCTAGAGCAAGTGGCTTGAGGTGAATTTGGGGTTTAGGTTCAAGATCATGATTTGGACTTGAAATTGGGTTTAAGCTTGGTTAGGGTTTGGATTTGGATCAATAGGAAGTCCAAACTAATTTAGTGGAGTGTCATGAGTAATTTGGATACCAATTAGGTGGAAATGGAAGTGTCATGAAGTTCAATTTGGTGAAATTTAAATTTTGGGCCAAAATTGGTTGTTTTGGCTTAAGCTGGATTTAGGCTAGGTTTGAGTTTGTGTCTAGATCAATTGAGGGTTCAAATTAGTCTAGAGGAGTGCCATGAAGAGTTTAGGATTCAAAAATTAGGGAAATTGGGTTGGTTATGGGGTTCAATTTGCTATAATTTAAGGGTATGGTCAAATTTGGAATGTTGGCTCAAAGTTTGGAGGATGGTTCAATTGGGCTTGAATTTGGTTCAAAATGGGTTTGTACATGGTGTAATTTGATTTGGATTTGAAATTGGGAGAGTTTAAGATCAATTTGGTGAAAATTAGGGGTGATTTAAGGAATTAAGCACTTAAGGATAATTTGAGAATTTTGGCTAATTTTGGTGGATTTTGGTACAAGTGGAGACATTGGGTTGTTCAAATTGATTTTGGAGGCATTTGGAGGGAATTTGGAGATTTTGGGAATCTTTTGGTCATGGGGGGTATTGTGATAATTTTGGCGCATTTAAGGGTACTTTGGGGATTTTGGGGAATTTAAGGTATTTTGGGAAATTTAAGTGGTTTGGATTGGTTGATCTGATTTTTGAAGAGTATTTGAGAATTTGGGCAATTTTAGGAAAATCAGGGTTTCAGGGGCATTTTGGTAATTTTGGAAAAGTTTGGGGCTAAATGGCCAAAGTTGGGTTTTGGGTAAAATTGGGATCAATTAAGAAGGCTAATGACAAAATTACCCCTTTTTAAGCCATATGACAAAGGGAATCCCCATTTTGGATCCTCCATGCGTTGGTCCTGACCATCCTAGCTTAAAGCCAAGGGTTTAGGGGACCACTCAAATGAGATCGCAAAAGAGTGAGGGACCAGGCTAAGAAAAATTGGTTTAGGGTTTTGGGATGTGTGTGGAAGTGTAGGGTTCAAGTATGTGTGTGCAAGTATGATCAAGATCAGACCACCATGGGTCAACCCTAAGGCCTTACAATCCTTTAGGGAGTCCTCTTGAGCTTCTCACCTAACTCGCAATTACTTATTTTTTTAATCTCCAAAATTTTGCCAGAAAACAGGTCTCAAATTATATCTAGCAAACAGGGTGAATAAATTTAATGATTTATGAATTATATAATAAATGTTCATACTATGGGTGCTACGCAAGTATGCGAATCATTTCAAGTAATATAAGATTTTCCTTAAAAACTCCAGTATCGATCCCAAGAGAAAAACGATAACTCTTAAAATCAACTTACACTATTTATATTTAAATTACAAATTAAATAGATAAGAGGTATATAATGGTATTCTTATTAAAAATTACTACTAAAAAGTTAAAAAGAAAGTAACAACTAAATGTAACAGCTTCATAAAACATAACAGCGAGTTTGGATATTATGGAAAATCTTTCTCATTACAAAAAGATTTTAACCCATGTAGGATTCAAGTGATTTAAAACAAAGTTGATGTATTGTGACAAATATAATCATACATTATTCTTTACCCCCTCCCGGTGCTAGCAAAGAAACTTAAGGCCGACTCCTTAACATCTTAATTATTCATCAGAACTATCTAGCCTCTCACCTCTAGATGCCCCTAAGCCTATGCCACTATTATGGTCGAATCCCAGTGTCAGGGTACTAAACCTTAAGCCAAATTGATAAGAATCTAGTGTGTCACTCTAGAACTAACCAATTTTATGCCCATCAAAACTTATCTCCCTATTTATTTGCCTTCCCCCTTAGGTGATTGTCATGGCTCTGCTTAGAAGAAAGTGTGGTATCCACTAGTTGGGTGAAATCCTAGCCCTCCCATTTCATTATGTTTCTCAATGAATTTTAACCTCACAAGTGGCCAGTTTGTAAAGTAAATGAAAATTCAGTGAAAATATCATCACAATTTTAGTTTGTAAAGTAAATGAAGATTTAGTGAAAATACTATCAAAATTTATTGGAGTAAAAAGAAGTCTGTAAATCATTCTCATCCACAAGATTAATTCACATATGCAAGGAGAAAGAAATGGAACTACTCAGAATACATGAAAATTAAACAAAAAACAAAACATTTGCATTCAATTCCAAGTCTTACAACAAAAACTTAAATACAAACACAATGTACCTTATGTCTTCTCCCCAAGCAAACTTCTAGAGTTTCCATAAAGCAATCTCCAAACTTTAACACACTAAAACACACTCACACTCACACTTAAACACAAAATAAGAAAAACCTAATTTGCTATTACCGCCCAATTGAAGTATCAAGGATCCAAAAGGTCTCTCAATTAGGCCAAATCCTTCTCATTTAATAAAAAAACAGAAAATAACCAAGGGTTGCTTACCCCTCTAAAATTCTGCCAAATTTAGTGGATCTTCTGGATAGGTAGTTTGTGTGGCGCTATAGCGCCACCTATATTTGCCCATTTTTGCTCCATTTTTTCATCATTTTCTCTTATTGTTCATTCTAAATACCTGAAACTAACACGCAAAATATCTTTCTTTAAAGTGCAATATCATCAAAAATGTACATAAAAAGTTTATAAAATATGCACTAAAAACAAATTATTTTTTGGTGGATCAGCTTCCTCATGTTTGTTTCATTATAATGTGCTCAAGGTCAAAACCACAATGTGGAACTCCAAGAGTAAAGAGTAGTTTAGAATTTCTAATTGGGTTGGGCTCCAAGTCCTCTAAGATAGTCAACAAAGAAGTCTTATGGCTAGATCACATGATTCTAAGGAAGAAATGTTAGATCTCAACAAAAGTGAGGTCAACACAGTCGTCCCGAGCCGATCAACCTATCTTTTGGGTTTGATCGACCACTACGTGTTAATCACCCATCTTGGGTTTGATCGGCCATCCCAAGCTGATCCCCCATCTTTTTTGGTCGAATTGATTACCCCAAATTGATGCACCCACATCTTCAACCTGACCAGAGGCCACAGCCCAGTCGACCAATCACTTGTATGTTTGTATAATTTTGCATCATATTGCATGTTGTGCATGTGCGTGTGAATGCTTGCCTGCTTGCATGTTACATCATATCATGTGTGTTTGCTTGCATAATCGTTATCATTTGCCTGAGTTGTACATTCATTTTTTTTGGGCCGCTGCCATCACTGCATGCCCACCTCCGGGTTACTGCCTCATCGACATACTCTTTTGTTCCGGCTACTGCCGCCACGACATGCCCACCTTCGAGTTACTGCCTCATCGACATACTCTTTTGTTCAGGCTGCTGCCACTACGACATGCCCACTTTCAGGTCACTGCCTCCTTGGTATACCCTTTTACTTTGTTCGCTGCCGCCACAACATGCCCACCTTCTAGTCACTGTCTCCCCGACATACCCTTTTATTTAGACCACATCCACCACGGTATGCCCACTTCTGAGTCAGTGCCTTCATGACATACATATCATCGGGTCGCTGCCTCCATTGCATTCCCACCTTTCTGAGTCACTACTTCCATGGCATACTCACTCTCACTATGTGCTTGTTGTATTTCTTACTTGTTTGCATGAGTGCTCGGTGAGTGCCTCTCGGGTAATGTGTGAATCCTTTTTATAGGTATCCTTTTACTTAATGCAAACTCATTTGTAGTCGGTGTCTGCTAGTCACGTGACGCCCCGTGTCCTCGGGTAGACGTAATTCCTCTTCATAAGTAGTTTGTTTTACCGGTACATCCCATTTTTGTGTGGCATGTTGCCTGTAGCATCCTTACACTCATTTGTATGTTGTGCTTTGTCTTTTACGGCACCCATTGTAATTATTTTGTACTTCGGTCGAGTTATCACAATGTGGGTGGCTTGCATTTCATTATGCTCACCCATTCGCCTTGATGGTAGTCCTACTTGTTAGGAGAGTGACCTATTTGTTAATTGTGATACTCAAACAAGCGTTGCCCGTGAATATGCCTCCACGAGTAGTGTGAGTTTTTGTATCACAAGAAACAAATAGTATGACTGTGCTAAGGATCCAAGGGCTCTAAAGTGTGTCATGTGTCATGGAACTGCATTATAGGTCCGCTATTTTAAAAGTATAAGAATAGATATTTTTACTATTTATGCATTATCCACCCTACTTTTAAACTATATAAGTCAGGCCATATATGAGGCCACCAATTTTAAAATGTCATCTCCTCCTCGTGACGTGCTTTAGATCTCTTGAACCCTGAATGAGGTCAGTATGATGACCCTGTCAAAGTCATACAGTAGCCGAAGACTTTACCCTATCCACTTAGGTGTTTTGTTAGGAACTTTTCATTAGATGTGTGTTAGGATTGGATCTAGGGTGCTAGATAGTCTTTTTGATGCATGATTATTATTCTTTGCTGGTTTCGTTTCTCTAGCCAGGCATCCTTTTTGGTTTGTGCTTTTGGTTTGCTTGCATGCCTGATATGCATGGTGGTATATTAGGGTGTTCTTCTGCAGGGGGCCCTGTCTTTATATATTTACACACACAGGCACTTTTGAAAGGGGGAGATGCTAACGTTTGCTTGCAGGTGCTGCTTAGCTCCCCCACCAGGCACAACTCATTATGCATTGCTTAGCTTTCTCACTAACACTTTTTTCATGCAGGTTGAGTCTTTTTCTCTTTTCCTATGTACTCATTAGAGTATAAGAGAGTCAAGTAACAGAAATAAGATATGAGAATTGGTTATGAGGCATTTGGAGCGGGAACCACATGGTGGGGACCAAAAGCTGATGCTCGTGTCTCATATCTTAATTCTGCATTTGATATTGATGTATAGAATTTGGATCAGACATATATATGCTGAGCCGGCTACCTTTTTCTTTTATGGGATACCTTTCATATTATTTTATTTTAGCTTGCTTTGTTGTATGCCTTATTGAATGCTTGGATCGTCTTTTACTTGTTTCTTTTTTTGGTTTGTCTAGGAATCACGAATGCAATATAAGCTCTTTAGGATTTAAAAGTTTAAAGTTTTCTACATATAATCCTAATGAAATGTTCAAGATAAATAAATTTTAGGATTAAAACATTCAGGGTTTTAAAATTTGCTCTTTACTTCTTTGCATGGCCTTCCGGCCAGCTTTTAAATGGGTTGCATAGCATTAATATATCTCTAGTCACAATTAATAGGGCCTCCATAATAATTAAGGATCACTCTAATTAATTGTATTTATATTTTCGTGCTTTAAGGAGAAGCCCTTGTGCTTCTCCAACCTGACTAGCCCAGCATATATTTTTACATAGGTGATTTTCTAATGCACTTAGGGTGTTAGGAGGCTCATCGACCAAGACGGAATGTAAGTCCTTTTGTTTGGAACAGTTCCTTCTTTGTAGCTGAACCTCCCTTCCTCTTCCTTCTTGAGGCATTCTTGTAATCTAAATGAAGTATAAGTCCCACCTCTTAGAGTTCCAGCCGAAAGTCATAGGATAGAGCTTCGTTCCTTTGAACCTAGGGCTACTAAGTTCCCCATGGATGACGTAATTCATAAATTGTTGACCGAGGATCTCAGGATGTGTTGGGTCGACTACCTTCACGACCGGGTAGACTTAGGGTCCTAGTAGCTGTGTATGACGGGTCTGTGGTACCCCGACCCAGCTACCTCTACCTGTTAAAATCACTCTACATGTTAGGATCACTCTACCTTTCTATTGAAAAGCCCCTTTGAGCCCTGTCGCTCTTTGAATTCATTGATATCATTTTGATGGCCCAATGTGGATGAGCTGCTACCCGTTTAGGATACGACGATTTGTTCTCTGCCCTTATAGCATAGACATGCTTTGATGTATTGGGATATTTCCGTCAAGATGATTTTGGTTAATAAGTGGGCTCTGTATGCCGATGAGCCACCACCCATTTAGGATGTGAGTGACTCGCTCTCTGCCCAATTGCTCAACTAGAGCTTTGACGAATATGGGCATTCCTAAATTGAATAACCTTCCATTGATGACCTATTTCCCCAAGTCTAAGATAATATAAAGCGAAACCCCTTTTATAAAAAGTATTCCTCGGTATCCCCTAGGATGTAATTAATAAGGTGGAATACATTTCTAAGGGATTGCTCTTAACCCCATAACATGTATATAAACCAGACTCTTTGGTTATGGGTTGCCTACGTAGGTATTCTTTCATGAATATTGGTTCAAGGTGCTTCCGCCCGATCTTGTTGGGCAAACATGCTTGACCTATCCTTGCTTGGGTAGACTCTCCACGTTTTTCTTTTTTTTTTATTTGTCATTTTGTCGCATGTCCCTTCTTATTCAGTTCCTCTCTTCTTCGAATCATTGATATAATTCGGGAGAGAGATTTATTTGAATAAGAGAAGTATATGACGATTGACAAGCTAACACTTCTTTTAAAATAAAAAAGATGCGAAAAAATGCCCCTACGTAATAATGTTGTTTGTAACAGAATTGCCATAACAATATATTTGATACTTGAAAAACAAAAATCCACTTCAGAACAGGGTAAAAAATAAGATGTACACCTCACTTAACAGTGTGTATCATGATTACTAAAATAAACAAAAATAATATTAAAATAACATTCAATAATATGATATTATTATTTTTAAAATGTAGATGACGCATGTCACGAGTTAGGCTTTTCCTTCAGGGATACTCTCCATGCCCGAACACTATTGGCGGTGGAATCTTTTAGCTTATCTGTCAGCGGAAGAAGTCACAATTATTTGTGATTCTCAGCGTACACCTGTAGAACAGTTTCCCGCAATAATGTGGCTGACGTGACGTCAACAGAGAAATTCTCAAAACAACATAAAATAACACTAAATTCCACCCAATTTTGAAATTCCCCTTAGAAATCTCAAAGTTCATACTTGTTATCCAAATTCTTAACAACATAACCACAAAAAAGAAATTGAACATACCACATACAGGAAACTCGAAGCATTGCCAAAAATGCACCAAAAACGACATTATAGAGAATATCAAAACAAAAATCATAAAAAATGAGCAAACAAAGATCACCAAAACCAAGCTCACAGCTATTTTGGTTTGTGGTAAGCATTTTTGAAATATCAAAACAAAGAACCACTAAAATCATGTGCTAGATATTGCGGCATACAGAGAAGCACCAAAAGTGAGCAAACATAGATGAAAAACTAACTAGCAGAGTGTGCACAACAGTACAAAAGGGAGGACGAAGAGGAAAGGAGGAAGAAGAAGGGAGGAAGAAGGACATCGCACGACCACCAAACCGAGCCGAATAAGAAAAGGGAGAGAGGATGAGAGAATGCACACCTCGATGGAATAACCACCAACTAAAATAACCACTCAATAGAAGTGATCTATCACAAGGAGAAAGGGTGGCACAAAACCACCAAAATTGAGCGGAAGGAAAGAGTAGGGAAGGAAGATGACTGTAAAGCGACACTAAATACTCACTCAAAACCGATAATAGCCGCCCGAGCCACAAATCCTCAGAGGGTATCCACCTACGACAAAAGAATCGCCAGAGAGGGAGGGGGATGAGAGAGGGGTCGCAACGTAAAATTGCTCGCGATCAAGAGGTTAAACGCGGGCCACGAGGTTAAACCCGCGGCTGCGTTTTTATGACGTTTTTGAAAAATACTGCCGTGACTGATAAATGTCGAATATCGTGTTTTAAAGCCGCGCTGTGTGAAAAAAGCTACGTCAAATGGAGCCTTAGTTGGTATGTGTTTTAGCTTAATTTCATAATCTTCTAATTGTTATTTTAACAATAAAACTTGGGCAGCACATCCTCCTGCAGTTAATATACAGAGCTTCAGTAGTAAATAGTGCTATAAAATTTTGCTTTCTTGAAGAACATGATAAAAGTAATGATGCAAAAAATTAACATGTGTCCGAAATGCTCTTCTAATCGACTTG
>CM040425.1:62529795-62562310 GCA_022702705.1 Papilionanthe hookeriana x Papilionanthe teres | reverse complement strand
GCTTCATAACAATCGAACGTCTTGACAAGATTTTTTTGAGCTATAAAATTAGTGTATTTATTCATTCCACAATCGAACTATTGAGAAATGTGGTTTGTGGTTTTAATGAGAATTTTGATATTTGAGTGAGAATTTAAAAAATAGATGACCGAAAATTTTTGATTTGTAAATAGTAAGTTTCAGATGGTCTATATGTAATTGTTCCGATGCTATAGGTGTTAGATATGTAAACGTGTAAGAATAGTGTGGCGTGAATGTAAATCCTTTTATCTAATTAAACTGGCCAAAATAATCAATAAATGTAATGCCGTCTTCAAAGTGCTATAAACATTTCCAACGGCTCCGAAAAGGCTATGTTGGGGAGCGGTACTGAAGAATCTGAGGCTATCAACGGTCTTCGTCAATCGTCAGAAGGTTAGGAATGAAAAAGTCTGTATCTACTGATCTCTAACATAGTTTTTTAACCTTAATCATCACATAATTAAGACAAAATAGAATGCATTTATCTAAATTTTATAATTGTTTGTTTATTTGACATGGAAATTTAGTTGAATATAGATATATTAAAATAAGCCAATTAACTGACGAGCTTTTTCAAATTAAGGGTGCGTTTGTGGGGGCGCTCGGGTGCATGAGGAGCGGCACAGAACCGTGGAAATTTGATTTTTTTTATCGTTTGTAGTGGTGTTGACGCCGCACTTCCCGCGGTTCGGCTCGAAAGCAGGCAACATATATACTGTCGCGGCCCAGCTTCCTCGATGCAACTTTTACCCCTCTGCCCTTGCGAAGCCCTATCCCGAAAAAGAAGACCCACTGCGATTTTCTCCTCTCCCCTCCCCTTCTCTGATCGGTGACGGTTCCTGATCGTCTTTCTATTATCATTCTTCTCCTTCTCGTCCCGTTGTCTTTATCTCCTCACAACCAGGGTAAGAAAAAAATTTTTTTTTTCTGACGTTAGATCTATTGGTGTGTAGTTATGCGATGTGTTGCTGTTAGCTGTGGCGTCTTTGGAGCTGCGTTTGTCTTTGAAGTTGTGAATAGCAAAGTAGTAATCATGCGTGGTCTTGAATTTAGGGTTCTCTGTGCAAGATAATTGTTGCGGTGTTGAAATGTCACTGGTTCTCTATGACAAGCTAATTGCTTTAGGGTTCAGTGTGATCATTAGGCTTCTGTAGTCATGAGTAATATAATCTTCCAAATTTGATCTTTAGGCTTCTGCTAAAAAACTAGGAAGATTTACATACAAAGCATTCAATCCTTATCTATTTACATATCAAACACACCTGTACTTCATTTTGTACATATTTTCCATCTTACATAGGCACGAGAAGATGTCTTCACGTTTGGAAAATTGAAAAAAGTGATATTTTTGATGTAATATGAAAATTCTTGGTGTTATAAATGTTAAAAGCAAAGTGTATGTGTATGATTTGTAATTAGAAAACAACTGGGTGCTATGCATTACCAAACCTTTATGTATGTAGATTTTTGAATGTATGTTGTGGCAAGCTTGGTGATGCAATTAGAACTAGTGCAAAATTGTATTCATTGCATTCCCCTTTCTTCTATAAACTTCAGATATTATTTTATATCTCTCACATAAGTTAGTATTTTACAGTTTTATATAATCATGCAGTTTACATGTATGCTCATTTAAAGATACGTGGATTGAGGACAAGATTTATATTAAGGAGAATGATATGAGATTTGTAGATTTTCTAAGTTGTTGGCCATAAAAAACTTCTAAAAGAGCTTTCTTATTAGGATGTTTAACAAAATAATTGCAAGAGAACTCTGCTGCTGGGAGGCCAATTTTTTACATTTACAATTTTTTTAACATACCTAACACCTAAATTTTGATATTTACATTTTTTTAACCTCTCAGTTTTTATGTAATTCACTTCTTCAAAGTGAATATGGTGATGTTTGTGGGAGGCCAATTAAAAAATTACGTACATACCTCTCACTTTTTATGTAATTCATTTCTTGAAAGTGAATATGGTGGTGTTTGTGGTAGGCCAATTACAAGTTACAAAGTGAATTTGGTGATGTTTTAGAATTTTGGGTTATGTAAACAATGAATTTTTGTGATGAATTGAACGAGAAGTTAGCTATAATATATGAAAAAGTAAAGTTTATGATTTAATATTATACATTTACAATTTTTTTTAAAATGTATACATTTATCAATTTTTTAAACTTATATACAAATTTTTTAAATCTATGTATATATACAAAAATAAATTTTTTAAACATATACATTTATAAAATTTATGGTGTAATTTTATAGTAAAACAATTAAACATTAAAATTTCACACACACACACACACATGTAATATCATATTGTTGTAATGAATCTCAATTACTAGGCTAGGCGAACCCGATCTACAAAGGGAGGCCTCTTCTATTATAAATAGAAGGGGTGGCTTGTAGGGGAGGGTTGAGGTGAGAAGAACCAAGAAGGGAGAACTAGCAAGAAGAGAAGGGGAGAGGCTTGTGGAGAGTGAGGAGAGCATCTGGGAGATTTAGGGTCGAGGTGATTCGAGAGCGAGATCTTGGGCAAGTTGAGGGCTCATTTCTGAATTACAAGCCTTGTAATTCTTCTCTATTGTCTTAGTGGATTCATTGGTTGATTCCCTCCCGTGGATGTAGGTCCGAAGAAACGAACCACATAAATCCTCTTGTTTGCTTGTGTTCTTGTGTTTGCATCACTTTGTGGTGGTTTATGTTTTCTTCTATCCAAGTTTATTTTCCCACAACAATTGGCGCCGTCTGTGGGAAACCTGTACTTCTTGGCTAGAGGTGTCACTGGCAGCAAGGAGGCTTTGTTTCTTGCTTGCTGCGGTGGTTTCTTCCTCCCATTCGGTTGCCAAGGCTTTCTTCAACTACAGGAAATCTTTGGCTACAGTAAACGGGAGTTCGGCAATTCTTCAAGAACTGTTCGGCTCTTCAGATAGCAGCAGATATCAAGCTATTCCTGAAAGGAATATCCAAGATCTTGCTCTGCCTAGAAAGAGGAGTTCGGCAAACTTACTGTTGCCAAGATCGGCAATCCAGATTTCTGGACAAATCAAGAATTCAGCTACAACAAAGGTGGTTTCGGCAATTCAGCCAGAGCTGTTCTTCGACTGCCAGGAGAAGTTAGGCTGTCCAGCAGGTGGTCTTGATCGACTCCAGGTGCTTACAGGGGATTAATTAAACCGCAGGTTATTCTGTTGTTCTGATAGCACGGAGGAGTTCGGCGGTTCAGTCAGCGAACAGGAGAAGGCGCGACTTCCTGTTTGACGCTTTAGTTCGAGGCAGCAGGTCGATCGGAGAGTTCGCGGTTAGGAAGCTAATTGTGGAGAGCAGGAGTACCAGATCGCTATCATCAAAGGCAGAGGCCGGTCGGGTGGAATTGCGGGGCTTCCAGGCGGAGTTTGGTTCCTTTCGCGAACAAAAGTTCACGTGCAATGCGAAGAAGAGTTCACGAACACCAGTCCGCATAGCGGAGGGATTTTACGCCAGAGGAGCAGTTCACGGCAGAGGGATTCACGGCTTATCAGATCTTCACGAGACATTCCGGTTTAGCAGAGGAAAATCGCGAATAGTTACAGTTCGTCAAGCGAGGTTGGCGACGAGAAATTTTAGTTCGGCAGTTCAGCGCAGGAAGAGCAGGCGAGAGCAGCTTGTTTTGTCTCAGTGAAACAATGCAAGAACCTGTAAGAATTCTTTGACCAGCCGTGTATCCAAGCTGCAGCAACGAGTTCGGCACTCTATTCCTTCGGCTGTACAAGGAGTTCTACAGCAGTCCAAGACTTTTGGGCCGATGATTTGTTGATTGGTAGATCTTGGTGTGGAGACGTGTTTGGCGGGGACAACGGGTTCCGCCAAATTCGACATCGAGAAATTTACTAGAAAGAATGACTTCGGCTTGTGGAGAGTAAAGATGAGAGCTCTACTGGTTCAACAGGGTGTTGCAGAAGCCTTGCAAGTTTCGGCAGGACTGCCGGCCAACCTGACAGAGAAAGAGAAGAACGTCATTCTGGACAGGGCTCACAGTCTAATAATCTTGAGTTTGGGCGACAAAGTGCTGAGGGAGGTGTCAAGGGAGACAACTGCTCAAGCACTTTGGGCCAAACTTGAGGTACTTTACATGACTAAATATCTGGCTAACAGGCTCTTTCGACGCAGCCGCTTATACTCATTCAAAATGCACGAAGACAACCGCTCGGAGCGGATCGACGAGTTCAACAAGATTATAGATGATCTTGAAAACATCGACGTCAAGATGGACGACGAGGATAAGGCACTGCTGCTGTTAAACTCTATTCCTAAGAGCTACGAGCATTTCAGGGATGCGATGCTCTATGGAAGGGTGCAGAAAATTTCTCTGGATGAGGTTCAAGCGCTGATTAGAGCCAAAGAAGTCCAGAGGAAGCATGACAGGGACAAGGAAATCAGCGGAGACAGTCTTATTGTCAGAGGAAGGTCGTATAAGAAAGACTCAAGAAATGGTCAGAACAGATCAAGGTTTAGAAAGGATGGCGGAAACCAATCATCAAGGGGATCTTTCAAGTGCTATCATTGTCACAAGGATGGTCATTTCAAGAGAAACTGTCCAGACAGGAAGAATAAATATCAAGAAGAGCCAGAAGAATCAGGAGAAGCAAGTGTAGCCTCTGATGACTATGATTCAGCTGAAGCCTTGGTGATCACAGAATCAGAATCCAGTAAGGAGTGTATCCTCGACTCAGGGTGCTCTTTCCACATGTGCCCTCACAAAGACTGGTTCGAGACACTGCAACTGGAAAATGATGGATCCGTCATACTGGGAGATAATGAAGCTCGTAGAGTAATTGATGCGTGGATCAATCAGGATAAGGATGTTTGATGGAGCTGAACGAGTACTGAAAAATGTCAGGTACATACCAGAACTAAAAAAAAAACTTGATTTCTTTAGGTACGTTAGAGTCAAGTGGATACTCTTTCAAGGCAGAAAATGGCTATATCAAAGTAACCAAAGACTCTCGTATTGTTATGAAAGGAGTCAGGAAAAAGGGGCTATATTCTCTTATCGGAAGAACTGCGATTGCTAAGTCCAGGTATTGTTTGGACTTAGCAAACTCAAGCAAGGGCTAAGAGCCCTTCAGGGCCAGGTGGAGGGAATCATTACTTTGTAGCTTTGTAATTGAGAGTCAAGGGGAGAATTGTTGTAATGAATCTCAATTATTAGGCTAGGCTGACCAGGTCTACAAAGGGAGGCCTCTTCTATTATAAATAGAAGGGGTGGCTTGTAGGGGAGGGTTGAGGTGAGAAGAACCAAGAAGGGAGAACTAGCAAGAAGGGAAGAAGGGGAGAGGCTTGTGGAGAGTGAGGAGAGCATCTGGGAGATCTAGGGTCGAGGTGATTCGAGAGCGAGATCTTGGGCAAGATGAGGGCTCATTTCTGAATGTACAAGCCTTGCAATTCTTCTCTATTGTCTTAGTGGATTCATTGGTTGATTCCCTCTCGTGGTTGTAGGTCCGAAGGACCGAACCACGTAAATCCTCTTGTTTGCTTGTGTTCTTGTGTTTGCATCTATTTGTGGTGGTTTATATTTTCTTCTATCCAAGTTTATTTTCCCACAACACATACATTTACAAATTTTTTAAAAAATAATTACTCTTTTACACACACACACATAATAGTTAAATTTATTTCATAAGAATTTTTAACATATAATATTTTTAAAAATTTTACATATATTAAACATTCTCATATAAATACATAATAATTTTTAAACAGTTTTAGCAGACGGGCAGTTTGGTCATTTCTCCAGAAAAAGCTGTCCCGCAGCTGTTTTCACATAGCTGCATCAAACAGACAGTCAGCTTTCCCACAGCTGCTTCTCCGCAGCAGTTTTCTGGGCATCGCAACTGCAACTGAAAAGCAGAGAAGCTGCAGCTGCGCCAAACATGCCCTAAATATCATAACTCTTGGTTATAGTTTTTAGTGGATCAAATCCTCCTCAATGATATTATCACAATTTAATTGAAATTAATTCACATAAAAATTTGAGGGAATTACATACATATCATATAATTATCATGTATTTGCAAATTTAACATCTAAAATTTAATATTTAATTGTATAATATTTTAGTGTCATAATTATAAACATATGCAGAAAATGTGGATCAAACTTTAGAAAATTTAATATTATTGATATTAAAAATTTTTAATATATAAGTAAATAATAAAAGTAAATATTAAAAATATAGTAGTAATTGAATGTAGATATACTTAAGGGTGAGCATTCAGTCGGTTCAGATGAATTAATTTTAAATTTGAATAAACGGATTGCAATAGAAATTCATAATCCAAAAAATCGAACCGGTCGAAATTTTGATAAAACGAACTGATCGAATTGAAAATTGATTTGGTTTAAAACGGTTAAATTATGAAAAAACTGAAATTTGATTGTTCATTAAGATTTGGCTAAGAACAAACATTATAAATTACATAATTTATTCATATAATATTGATTTGATTTCATGAATCATCTATTTTTTCAGTCAAACGTTAAATATAGTTAAAATTTTAATTTTCTTAGTTTATTTGACATGAAATTAAAATATAATAATTTTATTTTAATATAACATAGGCTTTTGGGCTTGTTCAAATAAATGAAAACTATAACCAAACCAAAAACCGAAAACTAAATATTGAAGTTTTAAAAATCGAAAATCAAAATCAAAATCAAATTTTAAAACAAAACCAAACTAACCACACTTGATCAGTTCGATTCAACTTTCCAGTTTATGATAATGAGGCACACCTCTGGATGTACCTCAAAATATTAAAAATGTATGAATATTTGAAAGTAGATCTATCTCAAAATATTATTGAAGTTAATCATATTGACTCCAGACGGTTGCAAGTAGTGCCTAATGTTCTATTTTAGTGGGGTATTTTAACATTGTGTTTGGCTTCTTTAAAAAAAAATTAAGGGAAATAAACAGTTTAATAAAATATTTTTGTGTGAAAAATCATCGATCAACATCTCAAAGGAATTTAGGCTTAGTATAAGGGTTAGGAAGGTGAATTGTTATAAATTTGTAAGATTACGTGTAACATTACACTGTTTTGGACAAAAATGTATATTTGTTATTTTTTCCTTGATAATAATATTTCTTTATTTTTTGAGTTCATCTTTACTTCCACTTGCTCCAATATTCTTGCCTCCATCGCGTATATCTACAAATTTCATAAATTTATTTTAGATTTTATTCATTTTTAATTGAAATGAGATAAATTAATAGACTAATTCATAAATAGAACTCATTGATCATGGATTCCTTATCTCAATGCAGATTGAATATATCAGAGGAAATTATGAGTAGCAATAAGAAAAGGAGTATGCTGTTGAGCCGAAAACTCACCAAATTTGAGGACAAAAAATATTAGATTCAAGTAAGATAATGTGAGGTATAAACAGGAATTGATGAGCCATGAGTATTCTGAACTGACAGGTAGGGGAACTCCATTGAAGGATTTGAGGTGGATTCAAAGATCTATAGGAATATTGTTAAGATTGTACAAGAGTATATTTGCATCCTCTAATAGTTCTAAAGTATAATGTTTCTGCAAAAGAACAATATCTTTACTTGGGCAAATTTGAGAAAAATTTTCAAATTGCTAAGGTCATTGAGATTAAATTGTGGGTGCAAAGAGTCTTGGTAAGATTGATCACTTAATTTAAGTAATAAAGATATCATTGTCTTATGCTAATAGTGCTATTAAGTTAGGACCAACATTATTTGTGAATACAAAGTAATTAGGTTTTGATTGAGTGAAGCCAAACTTGATAAGAAATTAGGAAAATTTGGAGTACCATGGTCAAGATGCTCATTTAAGCCCGTGTATAAATTTATGTGGATAACAAAAAAATTATCTCCTATTGATGTCACTCTTCGTCAATAAATCTTTGTGGTAATTTCATATGGTCGTCTTCAAATAAATCTCCTTCGGGAAATGCATTATTAACATCTAATTGGGTTAAATTTTAATTTTAGCTAAAAATAAAGACCAATAACAAATAATTCAACTGTCATCATTTTGACAACTAGATGGAAGCTCTTACACCTTCTAGTGTGAATATTTGGCAATGAAACTAACCTTGTGTTTATTCATTCATCCATCAAAGTTGCATTTTATTATCAAGTCTATTTTCGACCAATGACCTCTTTTCTAGATAACAAAGTAATACAAAATCAGTACTTGCTATTGAGCTCTAAGCCTCACGTTTGTTGGTCATAACTTGCTACCATTTGCATAGCTCAATTGCTTGGATCATATAATTGAAGTTCAAAGCTAGAACGTATTATGTGAACGAGGAATTGAGTTGTAATATCGACATGCAATCACATAGAGGGTATTTACTCTAAAAGACAAGACCACCATCTTATCCACTTGGTTATCACTGACTTGCAAGTCTGATAGGTAGATGTATTCTCTAAAAGGCAAGCCTTCAAAAGTTTTGTGATGAAAATGATCAACGTGAGCTAAGGATGGTGATAGAACTATGAATAACAACAGGACTAAGAAATGGATCCAAGATATGAAAATTTGTTGCCTCGAGATTATCTTAACTTGTAGGCCTTCATGTATGGAGGCTATCTCAGGAATATAAGAAGTTCAAGCTCAAGGCTAAAATTTGGTTGAATGAGCTGCAAGAGTCGGGGAGAATGCTAGAAATTGTTATAGACATTGGCTTTGAAAATATGTAGTGCTTTTTTTTTTTAAAAAAAAAGGTGTTAATATAAAATTTAAATAAAAATAAAATATCATGATGCCTTTTATAAGTATTATTTGGCGCAGTGGATAATTATAAGCATGGTGATGATAAATATAAAATGATTATATTAGAAATAATCATATCATGATTATAAGCACGCACTATTCGTAATATGATTTTGCCAGTGGTAAGAAGATTGAATCAGCTCACTAAATAAGAAGCTACACATACAATAAAAAGCATTACTCGTCAGTATCAATACAAAAAGGGATTTTCAAATCTTTCAAAACAAACTAAAGACTCAAGAGAGAAAATAAAACAAAGTGATATCCACTTGTTATCTTCAGAACTCAATTTCTACGGTTTAGTAATTTAGCAGAAAATTTTGATTCATTTGGCGATTCTATACAAAAAACTTTACATGGTAAATCAACTCCAGCAAGATTTTCTTTTAATTTTTATTTCTTATTATTGATAATTTTTTTCAGTTCAAGTCATCGCTTTTACAGTATCGTTCACAATGACTACAAATCAGAGATAAAAAAAAATCAACGTGCAATTAATTTTCAGTAAAATCAAAACATAAGGAAGAGCACCAGATATCTCTGGCCATGTTATAAGAAACAAAACAATTACACACAAAAGCTTTCTTTGTCAAGATGCAAATTAAAAGAAGAAAGTTTCAACAGGTCTGCTAAAATTAGCTTTTAGATCATAAAGCAATCAGCAGTAGTCAAACTGAAGTAGTTCGTAAGTGCGAGAGTCTGTACTCATGACAAATGAGGCAGCACATAGTTTCGTTGGTCTTATTAGCACTCTTTTGGCTGCTGGAACAGAAGAAAATTTTAAATTGATTGATTGATTATAGCTAAAATTTAGTCAGGATGTCCCAACCAAAATTTTTTTCTGATATAAATGCATTAACAACTCACTTAAGTGCAAGATCGTTGATCGAGCAACCCAGTGGCAGCAACTCCTGTGCGTCGTAATTCAACATTAAATACAGGCTTGGGTGGTTCGAGGCTGTTAACTTGGAAATCTGCATGATCCTCCTGTAAGCCGATGTCTCCATTAGGCTGGACCATATCACCAAATAAATTCATACCATAAGAATGGTATGGGGGCACTCCAAGCTGCAGCTGTAAGGATGAACTTTGACCCAAATCACTGAAGGATTCCTCCTGTCCATGCCTGCTACACACATCTTGCATTTCATCGACGAAATAGCCGTTGTAGCATTGATGTGATGTTTCAGTGGAATCCAAGTTGATCCTAAAATATATAATGAGTAATTACAAATGTGGTCACAGTTGAATGAAGTTAGAACACAAGGAAAAATAATATGGGTAGAGTTTTAAAGAGTATTAATCTCAATATAAAATTCACAGTTTAATTGGGACGAAATTAACTTAAAAAATAGAAGTTGAATGCGAAATCATGCGACTCAGATCAAAATTATTTCAATAACTTTTGAAGCCATTCAAATGATGTTGGCACAAATGAAAAATACAAAGCATACCAGTGAGCGAATGACAATATGAATTATCACACACACACACACACCGAAAGCAGTAAATATGAATATATATAGGTATAATTAACATAGATTAAATCTTAAATTATAACACGATTCGACATCAAAATTAATACGAATTTCCACATAAATTAGAGTAAATTAATATTTTCTTCAATAATCCAAACAACTTAACAAGAATACAAAAAATGAGTATATATAATTTGAGAGGTAGGAGATCTCTCCCAATTCCTACAATTCGAGAGGCAGGAAATCTCCTCCAAACCCTAAACCTAAGACATACAAGAGGCAAAATTGCCCTTAGGCTATGCACCGGCATAACAATACTCCATCTAAAAAGACACCTTATTCTCAAGATGGGAAAAAGTGAGTACTTCTCCACCATAGCTGCCTCTATTTCTTTATTCTTTGCCTCCTCGTCATGCACCAAGACAAGTTGTAATTTTTTATCCTTGCAACGATATCCTAAGATAAACTTCTTATCACATGTATAAATAAACCCTTATCTCGCTTCTCCAGAACCTCTATCTCTGTAAGGCGCCCGAGTGCTGCTACCGGTCATGGCCCATTATTCCTGTCCCATGCATCCTCTCCCTAAACTTCCACTGTTTGAGCTTTTAGTATCATCGTGGTTGTAGCAGCTCAGTACGATGCTCCATCTTTGCTGCTCTTGATGTCCTTCATCTAGTTCTTATCCTTCACCATCTAGGTTAGCTTATTCATCTCCCTCAATCATTGTGGTCTCAATAGTCGGAGTGCTGCACATATGTTAAGTTTTAGGCCCTTCATGAAAATCCCCTCCAATCATGCTTCAGATATCCGCCTCAGCCATCCCGACAACAGATCAAATATTTGCATATATTCCATGATAGTCCCATCCCGAGTTAAGAAATAGAATTGCTCGTGTAGTTTCCTTTCTGAATGGCTTAAAAATATTCCAACAAAAAATCCTTAAATTTCTCCCATAAACGGACCGGGTATCTAGCCTCCCTCCACTGAAATCAGGCTAGAGCTTTCCCCTCCAAATATGAGTTTCTCCTCCCCCTCTAGCTCATTCACTGAGAAGTAACGCTCCGCACGATACACCCACCATATGTCTCCCCCCTCGAAGATCAACATCTTCAACTTCATAACTCTAACACTCCACCCCAAATTCCTCTCCCTCCCATGTTTCGCCCCATATATCGAGGGTAAAATTGCCTCCTTCAATCAGTCATATCCCCTTCCTGATTCTCTCCTTTTTTTTGTGCTCCTCCATACCTCTTGCATAATCTCTTCTCCATGTTTTGACTCAATCGCCTCCATCAGGAATCTCTAATACACCCCAAATAGGAGCCCTGGGAGGATGTTCTTGAAGGAAGATGCTTTCTCATTTTTTATCGTTCGATCTCTTTCCCTTTTGATTTAGCCAATAAATCTCCGGTTAACCCTTGGGCAGAGTTTACAAGTTGAACCTCCGTTGGGGTCTTGGATTGTATCTCAATATACTTCCTCATCATCTCCTCCAAGCTCTCGAATTGGTTAACAATGGCGGGTAACCTTTCCTTCATACTAGATTTGAGTTACCCTACTTCTTCCTCTATTTGTTCTCTTGATCGTCTATTTTCTTGGCTGCCATTACTCTCTATCATTAGGGCACTCTCAATCTCGAATTCGGTAGCTAACTTCTTGGATCACGGTTATGGGGGCATGCCCGATCCCATTGCAGCCTTCCTCACAAGTTCTAATTGCAATGGGAATTAGTTGAAGTCTTTTTAGGTCAACCTCTATTTTTCTTAACATAAGTTGGATCCAATACATCAAATCTCCTAATTAGATCATCAACTGGTTGACGCTTAATGTGACCAAACCATCTAAAACGATTCTCTAATCTTGTTTGCCATCGGAGCTACACCAACTTTTACACGGATACATTCGTTTCACATTTTATCTATAAGAGTCAAGCTATTCATTCACCTAAGAATTCTCATCTCAATAAAACTTGACTTAGTTTTATGCTTCTCTTATATAGGCCAACATTCTGGACCAAGAAGCGTTGTGGGTCTCACCACCACCGTATAAAATTTTCCCTTAATTCTAAGTAGTACTTTCCTATCACACAATAGTAAAATACTAGGTTTAAGAATATTGTTTGGATAAAGACTTTATGCTCACTCAAATAATTTTTGTTTTGAGATGTGTGCCAAATTCTTTTGGTTTATTTATGATTATTTTAATTTTAAAAACCCTTATGTTTAACAATTAAATTCAAGATAACAATCGGGTCACAATGCGTATAAGGCAGGGTTGAAAGTCTCATTTAAATAGCACTACAGAACATACCGTAGTTAGCGTTGATAATTGCGTCAGATTTTTCTGACACAAATATTAGCTTCAGATTTGTGACGGTTAAGGGCAAATAATAAATTTTGATATTTGCGCCTGATTTGGGTTCAAAATTAGATGACAAAAGAATCATGAATACAACGAAACTTCAATTGGAGTTACAACAAATGTTGCGTCAAATTTGTGTCTAACAAAGCGATGCAAAAATTTTACTTGCTAGCGTCGAACTAATTTCGATGCAAATTAGACAAAAATTCGGTGCAAATGATCTATAGAATACTCATCCTGCCCGCTTAAAATTCATTTATGCTTTCTGTGCCTCTTTCGTCCTCCCCTTTTGCCTAATACCCTCGCAAGCTTCCCCTCTCCCCTTTCCCTCTCTATTTCGGTTTCGCTTATAACCATCGCATTCCCGAACAAACCTTCACGATACAGTCATCATTAGTGCTAGCTGGGAAGATAACGACCAGATCGGGCTTACAGAGACCATTGAAACTCCTGTATTTCTTATCCTTCCGTTCCACTCATATCAACAAGCAACGAAGAAGGTAAATCTATTCAAAAATTAAAGTTTAGGTGTTACAGAGACCACTGAAACTCCAATAACTTCATTTATATGTGGTATGCATGCAAAAATTGAAGTTTAGATGTTAGATGTGTATATACCTAATAACTGAGTGAGTATAAATGCATAGGTAATGTGATATACAACAACAATAAGTCTTTATACTACTAAGTGAGGTTGACGACATGAATCTTTTTTCTCCATTGCATCCTATTGAGCATAGGTAATTTGGTATGTATGTAAAATTTGAAGTTTTGGTTTTATATACATAAGAGTTTTGAAGTTTAGGTGTTAGGTATATATATATATATATATATATATATATATATATATATATATATATATATATATATATATATAAGAGTTGAGTATTCCGTATGAAAATCTTTGTAAAAAAAAAAGAAGTTTAGGTGTTGGGCATGTAAAAACATTAAGAGGTTTTTATTAGTGTAATTTACGTTGATTGGTTGAACCGGGGGAATGCATCAGATCTATTGTTAAAGTTATGATGATATAGAGATATTGTTATTAGTAGAATTAGAGTTGGTTGATTGAAGCGGAGGAATGTATGCATCGAACGATTCTATTGTTTAAAGTGATGGTAATATAGATGGGGATGCTATCAGTAGAATTCAAGTTGCTTGGTTGAACTAGAGGAATGCATCTGGTCTTATTCACAGTGATGATGATATAAATAGGACTGTTATTAGTATATTTCATGTTCGTTGGTTGAAGTGGAGGAATGCATCGAGTCTATTGTTTAAAAAATAAACCCTTCAAAAAAATGTCTTCTATATAGTTGACCAAGTAGCGTCGACTTCACATGATGAAGTGAGCTACTTAAAAGAGGTTTTTGCTGTCATTTTCTTCGATTAGATTTAGCTCCCACAAACCACTGAGCATAATTATCCACTGTACATATTGATAAGTATTGACTAATTTTTATTTTCTTTAATAGTTGCATTGATCTATAAACTACATTTATGCTGCAGATGGATATTCGTAATTTGAGAGTTTGCATGTATAATATATTGCATTCAGAACAAAAAGGATTCACAGATGAGTTCTTTAGTGACGTTGACGAATTCGTGTAGGTGGCATCACAGCGGCCCATCTATCATTTGGAGGGTAAGTTTCGGTGTCCTTGTGCAAAGTACAAAAATCAAGTGTTTCTACCACCTAAGAAGTTAAGTTGAATCTTTACAACAAGGGATTCAAACCTAATTATTTCTACTGAACTGCACACAGTGAGCAAGAACATAAAGTTCAGTTCGAGCAAGAAGGCGCCTCAAGTTATGCCCCTCTTACAGAGGAATTTGATCCTGACACGCATGAAGAAATGATTTATGATGCTCAAAGAGCTTAATTTGTTGAGAGCATTTAACACAAACCTGAAACACTGACCAACGAATCGCAATAGTTCTATGACTTACTGAATTCTGAAAAACAAGTTTTATGGGATAGTGGCACAACACACATAGAGTTATAAGTGACACTGATAATGTTGACTATCAAATCTGATTTTAAAATGCCTAGAGAAACATTCAATCAGGTAACAAAATTATTAAAAGAGATAAATCCTACAGAAAATTTAGTGTCAGATGACCAGTAAAGAACTAAAAACTTGGTTTTAAAGTTAAGGTTATAATGTCAGAAGATTCATTGTTGTATTAATAGTTGCATGATATATTACAAGGCCGATGCAGTCGAGACAACATATCAATTTTGTAGTGTAGATAGATTCAAGCAAAGGGGCAAAAGAGTAAAACTCAGAAAAATACTCCATACAAGCGTCTCTTTTATTTTTCGCCCATACCCCGGCTTTAGAAATTGTTTGCATCCATGCACATAGCTCCTTACATGACTTGACACAATACTGGATCCGTTGATGTCAGCTCGATGAGTCATCTGTCACATTGTGAGGCTTGGAGACATTTTGATCGTATTTACCCGGACTTCGTAGCCAAAGCACGCAATATTAGTCTTAGTTTATATGCAGATGGCTTAACCCCGTATAGTCCCTCTGTAAACCCGTGCTCATGCTGACCAGTCATAATTACGCCGTACAATTTTTCCCCCGATATGTGCATGACCGTGTCGTCTTTATTTTTGACGTTGATCATATCAGGTCCACATAGCATAAAAGGGAAAATCGACGTCTACTTACAACCTTTGATTGAAAGCTTCGAATGTTATGGGAGACAGGTGTGCTTGCGTATGACATCGCTACAAAACGAAATCTTTCACTGAGAGCAGCTCTTATGTGAATATATAGTGATTTCCCGACCTATGCGGTGCTAGTTGGTTTGAGTAGAACTAGAAAATTGGTCCTTACTACATGTATATGTCGAAGACATTTACTCTGAAACATGGTAGGAAAAATAGCTGGTTCAACTGCCAAGATTTCTTTACCGTGATTACCTATTTAGAAGGAATAGAGATGCATTCTTCAAAAATAGGGTTGAGAGATCAAGTCCACTACCCAGGATTACTAGAGTTGAAGTATTACAAATAATCAGTGAAGTATTGAAGATCACTGAGAGATCGAAATTAGCTTCAACTCGTTTTATTGATTTCGGTGTCACACACAACTGGGCTAAGCGCAGTATATTCTGGGATCTTCCGTATTGGAAGACTAACCTAATTAGACATAAAGTTGATGTTATGCAAATTAAGAAGAATTTTTTAGATAACATCTTCAATACTGTGGTGGATATCAATGGTAATAAAAGATAACGTGAAAACTAAAATAAACCTGAAAGAGTGTTGCAAAAGGAGGACCTTAGAACTTCATTAGACAAATAGAGGTAAATTAGTAAAGCCCACAGCTGCATATTGTCTTTACACCAGATCAACAGAGGATAATATTTGAGTTGGTGAATTCTCTGATGTTTCCCAGTGGTTGTATCAAATTTGAGTTGTTGATTTGATCTGAGAACGGGTAAGGTATTTGGCATGAAGTGATATGACTATCATAAATTTCTGCAGTGCTTATTACCTATTGCATTTCATGCGTTGCCAAAAGCGGTGCTTAGTCCCTTGATCGAAGTTAGTATATTCTTCAGAGAGTTGAGTGTAGGGATACTGAATGTTGACTCGTTGAGACATCCTGATGCGAGTATTCCTATATTATTATGTAAGCTTTAGAGAACATTTCCTCCCGGTTTCTTCGACTATATGAAGCATTTGCTTATACTTATGAGACTATACTAGAAAGTTCAGTGCAATACAGATGGATTTATCCCTTCGAAAGATATGTCTTTTCGATGCATACATTTGCAAGTTGCATTTTATTTTATGCTAAACTACCGCCATATTCAATGTAAAATATCTTTGCTACAGATTTTAAATAAAATAAAAAAAAGATTAAGAATAAAACACATCCCGAGAAATTGATCTACGAAGCATATTTGTTGTAGGAGACAATAACTTTCTGCTCATATTATTTTGAGCAAAGCCATCAAAGATGTCATATATGTATATCAAATATCAGGTGAGCCATCAAAAAGACATGGTACATGACATAGCGATAAAGAGATTCGGTTAGCTGCATTATACGTTCTAATGAACTATGACGAAGTCCAACCATTTATACATTAAGATTCACGATCCCCATTTATTATTGAGAATGTTAGTTATATAATAACTAATTCAAAAATACAAAAAAAATTGTTGTGAACAAATTATTTATCGATAGTATGGACATGAAAGATGAGTCTCTGATAAGCAGGAAGGTCAAAACAGAATTTCCAATATAGTTCAAATTATATGTACGTAGAAACAACTCTTCAAATCACATGTGCGTAATATAATCATCACATTTAAAGCTACACTAATAGTACCTCTCAATTTGTTATAGATTCACAATATAGCCAACTAAATCACATATCAGATATTACTAGATCTTGTCTGAGGGTCTAATATCAGTGTTACTACATGACAGATATTTGATGTAAACGGTTAAAGATTCAACACGAGTTCCTGGTGTGAAGAGAAGAAGACATATAACTGTGGTGTCGCTTTTAAAGGTAGTGTCACATCCAGGCAATGTCAGCTACAATTCGACACTCAATGGTTCAATCATGTTCCGAATCGAGGAACCCAAACACTCACGCCTTATGATATCGCTGAAGTCAAATTGAACAAACGATATGTGAAATCTGATCCATTTGTTCTGGCATGTCAAGCTACACAGGTTTATTACCTTCAATACCATGATAGAGTAAGGGATAAAGTTAATTGTGCTGTAGTTATGAAGAATAAACCAAAAAAAATTACTGAGCTTCATATTACTATAGAACCAATTCACAAAAAAGAAGGTATGTCAGATTTTTGTATCCAAGGCGACACAAATGATGAAATGTTTGTGGTACCATGGGGATTTTTGGAGAGGTTGCTCATGGTATGGATGAGAATGAGGATGAGAGTGAAGAAATTTTAAGTTCATCTTCGAAGATGTGTTCCTCTGATGAAACTTAATAATAAATGCATGTAATTTAAGATTAGTGGTTACAACTGCTCCTTGTCTTTTACTTTTGTTAAATTTTGGCATAACTCTTTACTCTCACTTTTCATGTTTTTAGATATACCTGCTACTTGTGTCTTATTTTTATTGCACAGTTTCTTTTTGTTTATGGTTATTTTTCCTATTAGTATTAATCTTATTAATGACATTTTTTTGTTTGCAGATTGTCACAGGCGGGGCAAATGGTCAGCCACCTCAGAGACCGTGTTTTGGGGACGTTGGAGACCGTCTACCTATTGCCACCACACTCGCTATTGACACCACTCCTATGACACATGTCTGTGCACCCGCTGTTGTCACCCTTCTTGTGACAGCTGTTCCCGCACCCGCTGCTGCCTCGTCTGCCGTGACGCCTGCTGCTTTTGCACCAACTTCCCCATCTGCTGCGACTGCTACTGTTGTTGGCACACCTACTACCCCACCTGCTCCGACACCTTTCGAGCCTAACCCGTCGACTCGTCCCCCCCCCCCCACCCCTCCAGGGTACATTTACTGCCAGAGGACTTGTAAATTATTTTTAACATTGTATTGTGTTTATTCTTTGTGCTATAAGTTTTTTGTAACTAATTTGTTTCTTAAGCAGACTCATTCCCCACAAAATGTCTATCACCTGCATCACATAGATTATCAGGAGTATGTACGATCAGCCCTATCTCTCATGGAAGCAGATCTCTATAGCCACTTGGGACTTGTGATAAGGGGAGTTCGACGTACGATAATGTAATTTGAATCATATTTGTAAAGTTAATTCAATTATTTATACTAACACAAGGATTACTTATTACGTTGTAGATGTTCTTCAACTGGCTCATAAGCATCACCATCAGATCTGCTGAATCTTCAAAATTCGAGGCAGACATTGACTTGGAAATATGTTCATGACAGCCCGTCATAGAGGCAAGTGACCTGTCTGGATTGGAGAGGAGCTTTGGGGTCAATTGACCTCGACCTAGACCTCTCTTGATAATGAGAGAAAGAGGCAGACTAACCGAGAGAATCGAGTGATGGAGGGGCTAGTGGAGCTGTGCTCCATATTGACGGATCAGTCCCCCTATACAGAACGCTGCAAAAGGCTGGTAAGATTCTTTTAAATATTTAAAAATTAATTCAATCTTGTAAGTAATTTTGTAGAGCTAACAAATTTTGTACACTATGCAGGCCAAGAAGTTGAGCCATTCGCCTCTGTTGTGGAGCTACATGTCCAAACTCATCGGCGCATGGAGACTGCGCAGTGGGTTTCAAAGCATTTCAGACAGGTTGCTGTAAGTTAAAAACCTTATATTAAAAGTCTATTTGACTCTAACTGTTGAAGGTGTCAAGTAAACACTGATTTTAATTATGCAGGTGAAGTTCGAGCAGCTCCGGTAGAGACGCTTGGCTGCCCAGGCCAAAGTTTCCGCTAGCATCAGTGGTAATCAGTCTACCAATAAGCAGTCCGAGTAAGAGTTTTGGACCCAAGCAGCGGGGAAGAAGGGGAGGATTTATAGTCTTAGAGTGAAGAGCATAGTCTTCGAGGTCAAACTCTCCCATGGTCCTGCAATGATTACCCTGAGCTCCTCATAGCTAGACCAGGAGTCTCTTGCCAGGCAGGTGGCTGCAATGAACAAAAAGATCCACCAGTTGCGCAAGCAGATGCTAGATGACTAGCATAAAGTCAAGGACTCTATAGCACACATGACAGAGACTTTAGCAGATCTCTGGGGCAAGCAACCAATGACTCTATAGAGGAGGTGGAGGAAGAAGAGGGAGATATTGAGTAGTTTATTTTTATGTTTTCTTTTATTTGAAACATTTTTCTGAATATTTGTTGTAGAAGTTTTGGTTAACTTTATTATTCTTATTTAGGATAATTTGTGACAGTATCTTTCTTTTTCATTAATGATATTAGAACTTTGATTAGTGATACGACCTGATATAATGTCGTGATGTGACTAAATGTTATGTGTGCGTTGTTAAAATGTAACCGATCTTTTGAATTTTTCTGTGATAAATGTTTGTATCAGATTTGTGTTTGTTTTTTGTCGAAAAATTCGACACAAAAATAACAATAATACCCTGACGTTTTTTGATATTATCCACCACTAATTCGATGGTAATCATTTGATATTTTTTATCATCCGATATTTTCGAACGTAAATTTCGACGCAAATGTAGCCTAAATAAATCTGACGCTATGATGGCGCAAAAACATATGGAAATATTTGTGTCAAAATATTTTGACACAAAATTAATGAACTTAATATTACCGACCCTCGATTTACTAGTGGAATAAAGCAGATGCAAATCCAACGATAAACCTCAAATATCGTCGGATTTACCTTCGATTTATGTCCAATTTGGCCGATAAAAATCCGCTTAATTCCTATAGTGTAGTTCGATCATCCTCCCCTTAAGGACTAAAGCTAACAACTTTAGTCATTTCAATAATATCTAAATCATAAAAAGACAAGAATTTAGAAGTTCAAATCATCTAATCTGAATCTTATTCTCATAAGGATTGAAATTAACAAGACTAATATTCTAAGGATTTTAAATTGTTAAATTTCAAATAAATTATAAAGCTAACTATTTTTGAATGTCCAATCTCTGATGATGCTCGTGTTAACTGAAAATATCAACCAAAAGAGTTCATTCAAATCAATTTTTAAAATCAAATTTTCAAAGTAATAATCAAAACATTTAATTTAAAATTCATCGCTTAAATACTTAAAACAAATGTCATTCACCCAACACAACAATAGTTTAAGGGTGACAAAATTTTGATTAGCTTCAGCTCACAAAGAGTTAATATCACATCGTATCAATATATTCACTCATAACAATTTCAAGCTCGTAAGGATGTGACATAAGTCCTTTGTCTGCATGATTTGACCCCAACGACTCTATAAAAAATAGCAATTACGATCAGAACACTCGATCGTTTGATTTATCGTTAAATGACATCATTATATTAAAGTCACAGTTGCAACCTATATGCTCTTCAACGGCTTTATCTTCTTTGAGTTGTGAACCATAAAGACATTTAATTGGCATAAAATATTCTGTTAGCTAAAGCTGACTTAAATTTTCCTTTTTAGACAAATATCCACCCTAGCTCTATAAGAGTCTCTTGAATGATGCAATCCATGATTACTGATAAGGATCATTCAATTTAATTGGGTCAATTACCTCGGCTAACTAAGTAGATTAAGGACCACGATGACTCAGGATGACAAAACCATGTGATCTTGATTGAGTTTGTCATTAGTTACCCTACCATCTACTGTAAGCACAAGGCGACAAATTTTATAAGTGAAACCCCTGAGTCTGCAGCTACCATATGTTGAATATTCATTGCTTAATGACTAGCCATAATCGAAAATGCTCTCCCATTATTGGGAAGGGTACTTACCATAGGGACTTGTGCCTATGGGAAATCTCGAACCTCATATTAAAAAGTCATCAGAAAATGAGAGCGAAATATCTGGATAGTGTCTTATATTCAATTCAATCTATCCTCTGAATGTTTTGACCCTGAAAACCTAACAAAAAGCTCTCAACACTAGCAAGGTTCTGTGGGTGCGAATTTTCAGAGCCCGTAAAAAGTTCTTTAACACTGGGAAAGAAGAATTCAATATAAATGGAAGAAAGGTAGAACATAGTCAAGGTCCATCACAAGGAACTTTTACTGAAGCTCTGATAACATGTAAACAAAAATTCTATGTTGAGAGTTTATCACATTTAATTAAATTAAGAAACATAACATAGGTAATAATCTGCACATAAGGTACATAAACATAAAAACCTACTTGAAAGAAAAAAGAGTCAGTGCTGATATAGCAAAGCATGTGCTGACCTTTGAGGCAGAAAACTAGGAGCTCCCGAAAGCACAAAATGCCGGCCATCACCACCTTGAAGCAATTGTATATTCGAAGGTTGCTGCTCGTTGGTCATATCCCATGGCACGCACATGCCATTGTGAAACTATGGAAAATAAAAAACAAATCATTTGCCTAATGGAGTAAATAAAAGATAACAGCTGAATTTTTATTATGTACTGAATAATTTGAAGCAGATACAAATATGAAAGGTTATGTACCTCGGCAACACAATCTAGTGGAATAAGGCGGTCCCCAAGGTACCTCTGTCGAGCAAAAGTGTGAATCATTGAGAATATCAAAATAAAACAAAATAAAAGGTGACATATGTTATTCCTCATTAATACTTTGTAATTCATAGAGCACCCCAATGTCCTGTTTGAGTTATTAATAAACCATACAGGAACTACATAAACTTCTGACAATCATCAGAATATATGATTTTTGCTCATCAATGAAACAAAAATCACCATGCAAATTGACACTTGGATTAAAATATAGGTTTCATGATGCCCAGTAGATTCGTAATTCCACCACCCCAATCTTATGCTGTGACATGCCGGAACATATTATGATGTACATCTAATAGTTAGGGTTCCATAATGCAACTAGAATGATGGGTAGCGTATAAATAATGAAAGATTAATTAGGATTCACATATTTAAAAATAAAATAAAAATTAGTTAACTTTTTTCATTAGATTTAAACAATAAATACAAAAAATAGAAATCAAGTGATAATACAAGGATCAAATAAATCAATTAAAAAAAAATAACACATAGGTCTTAAGGGGTGCGATGGTTCGGGGTAAGGGGCTTAGATTTGAGACAGTGGCGGGAGATGCTGTGGCTGGCAAATTATGAAGCAGTACGCAGTCCATGGTTAGTGATGCCTGGGAGTGCATGAGGCTTGAGGCATGGGGTGCACAAGGCGAGGGGTTATTTGAGTGGCAAATGATGCAAAAGGAACGTTGATGAAGACACAGAGAGAGATGGGATGACGAAAGATGCCTTGATGCCATATTATGGGGGAGTGAACTGGATGAATTTTTTTACTAAATAATTATATCTATTTAGAGAGATAAAAGATGAATATAATCATAAAAAGGATATAAACATATACAAAATTAACACCTATAACTTCTTATTTATTTATCCACTGCTCTTTGTTAACATCGATGAGTTGCGCTCCGCTGCAACTTCACACGACGTGCGACCTGTTGCTCGTCTCTTTGTTGCAACCTCCTTGCTTCAACAGTCAACACCATATATGATGGGAAGTTAATGGTAGGGGGAAAGAAAGTAATACCTTTTATATTATATAAAATTTTGAGTGTTATATAAGTAAATAAAAACTTTAACATGTTAAATATTCAAATAAAAATGAATTAAAGGTTATCTATGTAATACTCACTAAATATAATGAAAGGAGAATATATATATATTGAAATTATACACTCAATATAATAATTTTCTAATTTTATTTCCCAATAAGCATATACACAAAAAGAAACATTTAGAATCGGCAAGCAACTGTAGTTCACTTACCATAAATAGATTCCTAGTTGTGTAATGAGGAGCACAGGCAAGCCAATAATAAAAAAAGTGTAAGAAGACAATTTTCAAAAAAATAAGAAATTAAAATTTTATGTTGGTACAAGGAGATGACTACCCCGAAAATTAGATGTAGTCGAACACATACAATAATCAAAGAAATCACATATCCTAGTTGAAAAAACCAGACTGAAAATTCGAAGAGAATTTTATTCAATCAAAGTTCTTGATTTACATCTTAGAGCATCATTTTAATACTTATCACCCTAAAATTGTAGATATAGCTAGCACAAGATTAACCCAATTTAATTTCAAATAATCATCAGGCTCGTACTTAATCCTATAAAAAAAGTCTGAAATATGGAACAGCCTTAAAAAAAAAATTCAGGTGAACCGAAAAACAGGCGCACTGCTCTAAATCCATAAATAGCAAAGCAACAAGGAGGAATTAACAACCCATACTGTACGCTGGAAAACACATCCGCAAAACTAGTCCCTCAAACAAAATAAGTCGCAGATAGTGGCTATAGTCCCATTGAGATTTGGACCTTATTTACGGTCCTATTGGTAAAAATAAGGAAATATTGAGAAGTCTAAGATTTTATTTGTAAATATTGTAATATCCTATTTAAGCTCATATATGAATCTACAAAGTAGATTCCGAACAATTGTTTCCTGATGGTGTCAAAGCCCTAAGCCTTGCAGTAGTCGTTGGTGCTTGACGTTCGGGGTCGATGTGCAGAGACCCAGAACTTTGACTTTCCTCTCCTGTTTCATCCTCGTGTTACAGTCGCAATTAGCGCTAATTGGGACGACAACAAGGGGATTGCGGGACCGCGGTGTTACAGTCGTGATTAGAGATATCTAGGGTGGCAACGAGGGGATTGTGGCGTGAACCCTCGCGATACAATCACACTAACTAGGAAGGCAACTACGGATCACAAGCTTATGATATAGGTGTGGCTATAGCTCGTGAACCCTCACAATAGAATCATGCTTAGGGGCGCAAACTGATGACGCCTTAGGCCGCTGGATCGCGACAGAATGGTTCGAGCGGTTCAGTGCAGACAAGCGTGAAGCGCGCGTGAAACAAGAGCAGTTGAGGAGAAAACCTTGGTTATAAGTGCGTGAGAAGACGATGAAGACCGCGAATAGTCGACCGAGGAGTTAAGAGATGTAGATAGTGCGGGAAATAAATAATTTGAGCTTTTTGGGAATATAGATCGATCCCGAAATTCTAAATGTCTTGATTGGGCTAATACAGGGAGCTCGCATCTCGACAGAAGCCGCTGCCTCATCGTGTGCTCTGACATAGGTGAAGCTAGATCTCCTTCATGTGAATTTGAAACCCGGTGGACTGGTTACATATCAGAGGTGTTCCCCTCGGATCGAGGCTGATCTAGTAGGGAAGAGACTAGAGAGATTATGACGATAGTCAAGCCAAAGGATGCTAGTGCTGAGAAAGATGAGGGGAGGACTACACATGACTTGTTTTACACCTGGCTACTCAACTCGATGTTTTCATCGATTCTCTCATTAAAAGATGACATTAAAATGTGAGTGTCATTCTGGGCGAAGCTGAAGAAGATCTATGCTAGAGCCGAGAACCACAGGAGGGTATTCCAGCATTTAACGTGAGATAGAAGTAGTGGTTCAGAGTGATAGATCGATTCAGGATTACTCAATAGAGCTGGAGTGGCTGTGACAGATCTTAATCACTTCTCACCAAAATCGAGAGTGTAATAAAGGGGAGATCTTAGTACAGATGAAGACTATGCACTTTCTGGCCCAGCTGAGCCCAACCTTTGATCAAAGGAGATCTGTCCTCCTAGCTCAGGCAAGTGACCCTTCACTAGATGAGACCATTATTGTGATGATAGATGAGAAGTGTCGCATGAAGCTACACTGCGCCAAGTGGAATTCTGGGTGCACGATCAACTTCGACTACCTTAAGCTTAGGTATGATAAATGTCAAGGGGGAGACTCGCAAGTGCTACAACTGTAGTGAAATCGGGCATTTGAGCAAGATCTATTCTAGGACACATAAGGAAAGAGAGACAGGTGAATGTGGATAAGGTGGAGGTCGTGGTCGTGGCTGTGGTGGTTGAAAAGGAGGAAAATGGGGCTACCGGGCAAATCTGATGGTAGCAGAGGAGGGCGAGACAGATGTGGCTTTTACTAATATGGATCATGAGTGTCTGGAGTTGTTAAAGGGGATGCAGAAAGTAGTAGAAGATGGGCTGAGAATGCTTCCAACCAATCGTCATTAAAGGGTAACATTATCACTTATGCTCACTCTGACAAAGCTACTTGTAATACACACTGTTGCTTCTATTTCTACCACGAGATCATAAAAAATGGATAGTGATTCTAGTGCATCTCAACATGTGACATGTACTGCTAGAGAGTTTTCTTCCTATACTTTTCCAGCAGTATCAGAGAACATCCAGACTGCTAATGATACAACATAACCTATAGATGGTAAGGGTATAATAAGGGATACCAATTATATGACTTTTTCCAATCTTTTACATGTTCCTTCTTTCTAGTGAACATTTTATTAATTAGTGTCATTATTCTCCAACTAAAATGTGTTATTTCTTTTTATATTCCTAAGGTGATCTTCCAAGACTGAGCTGAACAGTTAGGCTAAAATGCGGCATAATTGACTCTAACGCTTGGATCGAGAGGAGATTGACTCAACTTTGACATCCATGATACAGTGTTTGAGTAGGAGAATCTACGAGTGTGGAGGATATGCTGTTGATACATCAAAAAAAGCGCGTGACACTCTTGTTTTAGTTTATTGAGTCAGTTATATGATTTTTTGTATGAAAAGACAAATAAACAAAAGCTAGTTTGTGATGCTTGTGAGTTTGATAAGGTTACTAGGAGCTCTTATATCAGTCCAGGGAATAGACTTCTAGTATTTTTAACTCAATACATTATGATGTTTGGAAACCTTGTTTTACAAGTTCTATGAATAGTTATCAATATTTTGTAACATTTATTGATTGTTTTTCTTATGCTACTTGTTATTATTGACAGAAATAACAGTGATGTGTTTGCTTGCTTTAATACTTCCACAAGATAATTTAGGGACTGTTTGGTTCGACTTTTTCGCTGTTGCGCTGTGCCGCGCCGCGAACTATGAAATATTTTGCCGTTTGTTTCAGCGTCCTGCTCGCCGCGCACCGTTAATCAGGCGAAAAGCCCGCAGCTAGGAGTACCCCGTGGCCCGCTTCCTGGATCGCGTTAAGGGAGATGTTTCCGTTCTGCCCCGTCTCGCGAAGCCGAGAGCATTCACCACCGTCACATCCTTCGCCGCCTCTGACGACTCCCGCACGCACTGCTACTCCGTCGTTGCCCCCTTCACCGTTGGCTCCTTCTCCCGACCTCTCGCGAATCTCGCCGAAGGATTTACTCTGCGTCAATTTTGTGTCCTGTATCAGTTGCATCAGATTCGGGATTGGGACTGTAGAGGCGTTCGACATGGCTGAGGTAATTTCATCTCTTTATGTCCTCTCTTTCTCGTCAGTACTAGTACTTTTAGGGTTTACGAATTCCTCATCTGGTTTCCTTTCTCATCGGATGATATTCTCTTACGTGAAGAACTCTTCTGATTATATCTGTTGAATGGATTTTTCTTACTCTCTGCTTTTATATTTCGAGCTTGTTATGTTGGATTTTGTTTCTCATATCTCATCATTTAGTTCTGATCTATTGGGGATACTCTTTTATGCAAGTAGTTGTTGTTTTATCATGTAAAAAATTCTCGCTACTATTATGTTTTGTTGGGATTCCTGGTAGTAGATCTTTATTATTGACATACCTTGCATGCATTCATTCTTTTGGTTGGAGAAAAGGACAAACGGGAAGAAATAAAAAAAAAAAATTTGTTGTGGTTTGTTTGAATGTATTTTCTTGTTATATGATTGAACATTATTGGAATGATAGATAGACCGATTGCTTGTTGGGCATGGTTTGGTCTTGCTGATGCAACGTTTTCAATTAATAGAATGCAAGTATGATTTATGGGATTGGAATGATGTGCCAAGTCTTATTTTCCCTTATTTGGCTTAATTGGAAATTCGTAACTTTTTTTTAGAATCTTTTTTACATTGAAATGAAATGTGTAAGTTGTTAAGTAATGAGGTTTGGCTTTAAGAAATCGATGCAAGACTTAATTACAGATTGCAATAGTTTTTACTGAGCCTTCTGTTGACCTCGTTTTTGTCGAGGTTTAGTTTTCCTCATAGGATTTAGGGTTCTAGCTTTAGGAGCTTCCCCGATGATCTTAGATTCCTAGCACTGGGCCCACCTCGCTTTAGAATGCTCGAAACCACTTCAACACTCTTTTAGAGTCCTGGACGGAGTTCCCGACCTCTAGCTCACAAGCAGGTAGGTTGGAACTAGCGTTGGGACTCCGAATCGAGTTCCTATAGGACCACCGGACCTCAGGACGACCTCGTGCACATTCTCCGCACCACCGAGCACAAATTCCTCGGGCCACGGCCTCGACGCTTCGAGTTACTCCTTGACGGATCGAGATTGAAGCCAGAACGCCGCGACGATCAACGTCGAGTCAGAATTTCAGAGGATGCCAGATTTGACGCGCTTTCGACGCGACCGTCGACGAGGTTGTCCGAACGACCTCGGATCGCGGAACGGACTGCTCCGTTGCGTCCGAAACGCCGTTTCCACCTAAAATTGATATTTAATTTGCGACGATCGCTTGCCGGGGCGAAAATTGCGATTTTGGGCTTATTTTAATAAAATTAATTATATATATATATATATATATTATATTTTAAAACCTATTTTTCTATCCTAAGCCCTAATCCCTCCCATTCGATCGGCTGGCTCTCTCTCTCGCTCGTTCGATCGAGCTCCCGTTCCTTCCTTCTCCCGCGCTCGCGTGCGCCTTTCCCTGATGACCGTTGCTCCCTCGAGCCCCGCGTGGTTCTCCCCATGCCTCCTCGAGTGTTATCCCTGCGCGAGAGTCACCTCGCGTGATCTCCCGCGCACGGCTCTGCCTCCCTGCCGATCTTCTCTGCGGCACTTCCCCCATCCCCCCGTCACTTCCTCGATCTTGTCGGGTTCCGTGGTAAGTCTCGGCCCTCTCCCCGCCTATTTAGAGCCCCGTTTTCGGGCTTTCCTCGTGGCCGGCCGATTATTTCCCGTGGAGGTGGGGAGGTGCTGCTGGTTCAAAGCTCAGGGTTTTCCTATCCCTTGGGGTATTCTACATTAACCGGTAACACTCTTCTTCTCCTCTCTTCCTCTCGGTCTAGCCCAGGGAGGCCGTGATTCTTGCTGATTGGTTCGGCCCTTCCCTAGTTGCATGCTAGTATGTTCTTAAATTGAGGTTTGAGGGTGTTTTATTGCTTGAAGCATGCTAAGAGTAAAAATGTGAGTCTATCCTGAAATATAGGTTTGGTTATTTGTTTGAAAAGGTGGAAATGGGACATTGTATTGGCTCCTCTTTCTCTTTTATATCGTTTGAAACATAGAAGAGCCATTTTTGTTTCTTTCATATGCATGTGGAGCTTGTCTTTCGCTCCTTTTGATTCTTCTTTGTTAGGGGCATGCTAAGGAAAGTTTGAGTTGACCTAATGGAGCTTTATGCTTACTTTTTCGAAGTACACCTATGCTCTACACTTTGATATGTTGAATGAATGGAAATGCTTGTTTAGGCTTCATGTTTAACTATATTCTAAGTCCCACTTTGGCTCATGGTGAGCCTGATTGAAAGTTAATTTTATTTCATGTTAAAAGAGCTTTGAGAGCTGTTTTTGTTGGCTTTGTTTTCCCGGTTTTGACCCATGTTGTTCTCTCGACTCTGGGATGTCTTGAGCCTTGCTTTTCTCTCGGTTTTGAGGCTGTTTCAAGCTCTGCTGCTGCTCGGTTTCTTGTGTTTAGCTGCTTAGCAGCTGGCCCCTTTGCACATTTGGGGCTCGGTTCTCTCGTTCGTCGCTTAGCCAGCCCCCTCGCACATTCGGGGCTCGGTTCTCGTTTCGTCTGCTTGCGCACTGGCCCCTTTGCACATTTGGGGCTCGGTTTTCTGTTTGCTGCTCTTGCAGCTAGCCCCTTTGCACTTGGCATTACTGGGCTCGTTTTCTGTTTTGCTGCTCTTGCAGCTAGCCCCTTTGCACTTGGCATTGCTGGGCTCGTTTTCTCTGTTTGCTGCTCTTGCAGCTGCTCCCATCGCACTAAGAGGGGGCCTCGGCTTTGGCTCTCGTTGTTCCCGCAACTTCCCCGGTGCTGCCTTTGAATGGCTCGGGCTCTGGGTCTCTCATCGGGCTCGGCTCAGTGCTTCTTTTAAGCTCGTAGGTGGGCCGAATTGCTCGGTTACCTAGTGAATTTGATCTCGAGCATTCGTGGTGAGCTGGACTTGATGTAATTGGCTCCCTAGGTCTAGCCGTGAGCTTTTATGGAAATTCGGCATTTGGTGGGGCTTTACCTCTTATAGTTTCCATTCTTTTTGTGATTTTTGGCCGTGGGTTCCTAGCTTGGTATATGTCCTGCCGAAAGTCTTATCGGGGTGATTCGTCGTGATGGTGGCTTTGCTCTTTGCTTCACTTGTCTATGGAATTGATTTATTGAATTTGGAAGAGCTTCCCAGCATTACTTGTGGGAAATAAATCGAGCACGATATCCGAATACTTCTTGAGGATTTATTTGGTGAAATTGATGCTAGTTTGGTGGCTTATGGCTTGTCCATTCTCTTTCTTATGTATTAAAAGATTATTGATTCTCCTATTGCTATAGCTTGAGTCCCGAGCCCGTAAGAGAACGTATCGGGGAGTCTGTGTTCCAGGAATTGGAAATTGATGTGGGTACTTGGAGGAATCCCGAGCAGTGGCTTTCTTTTTTTTATGTTTTTCATGATTTTACAAGTTATTTGGGAAAAGGGAGTGCGTTCTGTGGGTCTAGTCTTCACCTTCTCCGAGAGCGTCGAGGTGCCTTTAGTCCTTTTCTCGAGACATGCGAGGTCGGTCGGGAGTCCGGTGCGACTTACGTGTTTTCTCGATTATTGGAAATCGACTCACTTCTTTCGAAGTCGTGTTAAGTCGAGCCGCTTTCCGTCCTTCTTTCCTCGACCTCTCGTCCCTAGGTTTCACCTCGTTTTCGACTTCAAAGCACACCTACAGGTGACGTGTAGTGTGCGCATATATAGCCTCCTCGGTTATATATGGGCCATAAAGCGAGGCTGTAAGTGCGGTGCGGACATCGATGAGACCGCAAAACGAGAAAAGTTACGAGAATCATAGAATCGGCCGCCCGACTCGCAGACTGCAGAGAGTAGAGCGAGAATCACGGAACCGTTCGACCGTCCTCGTGGTTTCTACTACCGACAGCCTAACGTTCGTAGACCTACTCTATTAGAGTAGTCAACTCGTGACTCGAAATGTTTTAAAACAAAAAATACATATGTTTGAAAAATACAAAATTACTTCCACTACTACACAACCTACTTACCTACGGCTTTTTACTCGCATGAAAACCAAAAAATGAAATGTGTGAAAATTTATAAAGGTCCACGGTTAGCTATTCGAGTCTGGATTAGGATCGTCTTCTCGTAGAAGTCTGGTCTAGTAGTCCGCACTCGAGTCCGGACATTAAGCACAGCTTCCGAGTCCGAAACACCACCGCGCTTACGGTCTTTCTTTCCAGAGGCCTATGGCTTTCTTATGGTTCGCCATGAGTTTAGCGGTCGTCTCGTGGGTTTCTCACGGTGCTTTTGCAGCTTTCTACGGTTTTGTTTTGTTTTTTTCGTTTGTGGCTTTTCTCAAAGTTTTCCACGGACGTTTCTTTTCTTTCTTAGTTTTCTTCTGCGATTTTCCTCGCTTTCTCGGCGTTTTCCTTCGTTTTTACTGTTGAGTTTTCAGACTTTACTTTCTTTGTACACACCGTAAGCACCTCGTTTAGCTAGGTTGTTTTCACTTACTACTTTTACTCCCGCTCTTTTAAGTATCGACAAATCCGTCGCAGAAATAAAAAATAAAATAAAGAATAAACATGTAACAATACACTGATGATAAAGCAAAGATACTAGTACTCCTGCGATAGCTCTTTACTTTCCTTATCGTTATACTCGCTTGGCATGTTCTACTTTTCAAGACATACTCCCGCTTAGTCTAGGCCGTTTACTTTCAAGACATATACTTGCTAAGATGTTTTACACTTCCCGTACTTTCTCCTCGCTCAAGATGTTTATACCTGTTTAAGCACGTTCATCGTTTAGTTTGTTATAAGCACGCTCCCTGTTTATCGCTTTCGTTGTTACTCCGTCATCGTCGCACACACTCACTTGCAATAAAAAAATAATAAACGACTTGCGTGCTCACTTTAACTTAAGACTTTAAACCTAAATTGCGATTCCTGCTACGACGTGGAGCTTGGAGCACGGTGGGCAGCACGACCATCTTCTTCAGCAAAACCTGTGTCGACATCAACAAAACCATTCTTTAGTTTAAACAACAAGCCCTAGGACTTCGAGGTATTTGTCTAGCGCGGCATAAACCCTCACCTGTTCTTTTAGGCTTTTGCACAGCCCTCCTGTGCGATATAAGCCCTAACTCGCTTAGGTTTCCGAGGTTGTCGTCTGATACGACGTAAGCCCTCATATCTTTCAGGTAGTTTGCATAATCAGGACATTATGCAAACGTAATTCCTATAATTAATTTGCAGTATTGAAATTAAAATAAATCTTTTTCCAAAGTTTAAAGCCTAGGATAGTCTGGGACGTCCTCGAGGTTCTCCTCGAGATCTGTGACATCCCCTACCCTTCTCTCTTTGACTCCATAAATAATTGTTCCTTCTCGTGTCTTTCACCTATTGGATTTCCTACTACCAAATTTCGTTGAAAAACATACCTTTTGAATCCGTGAAGATAAAAACCCGTGATCTAAATCGAGAGTTCTCTCAAGTGACTTCGGTCGTTTGAGGGGTAATTAACTATAGTGGCTCACCGCTATAGTGAGTTTTAAAGACCTCGGATAATATAAACCCTATTTAATTCCTTTGTATTAAATAGGAAATTTGTTCGGTCCACATAAAGGTTCGCGAACTGTAACGGATGTCATGAATTTGTAGTTTATTCGATCGAGCGATATCGTCGAGTAGGTGCCTATTCTTCGAATAGATGTGTTACTCGCGATATTACGCTCGTTCATTCAAACTGCTAAACGAATGAGATCCGTCCTTTCTCATTCTCATATTTTAAAACTTAAAACTTTATTTTTAAAAAATCAATACATCCATATATATAAATTAAATTAAATCCTCAAGCCCCTTCTACTCTAAAGCGGCCGACACCTTCAAGCTTAGGGCTGCATGCCAGGCATTACAGAGTCGATAAGTTTTTCTCGTTAGTATATTTCTTGAATTCTATCCGT